>BPLR01014803.1:0-55434 GCA_021605095.1 Caerostris extrusa | reverse complement strand
GTTAGTAACATAGAAATATAGAAGTATATGTTTGATTATGATCTGCAAATTTTTATAATTAAACAATTTGAATGATTTAAGAATTTATTCAAAGCATGTTCATAAATGAATACTTAGCAAGAAAGAAAAGAAAACTTAATAACAATAAATAATATAACTTAATATTAATTTTACAATACAGTACTATATTTAAAGTATATTATAGATGGGTCATTTTGTTTGTGTTGAGAATAAAATATTAAATGGAGATATAATACAGAGTCTGATTGTTTGCAAAATTTTCTTCAGTGATATAAAGCATTAAATTCATGCATTAATTCCTGGTATTATCCTTTTTTTTTTTTTCCAATAGTGAAAAACAAGTTTGAAAAATCAATCAACCACTATCTTCTCCGAAGTTCTTATTATATTATTTCGAAATTGGTTAATTAAATAATATCATATTCATATCGCTTTAGTTTTAATTTTAATTTAAATTAAATTACAGTTGTTTTTAAATTTATACTTGCCACATTTAATTTAGCGTTGCGAATAATAATCCTGTTAATATATATTTAAAATTCATAAAAAAGCATTTTTTAATTATTTTTTTCCTACGAATTATATTAAAATTAAACCGTTTAGTTAAATATTTAAAAAAAAAAAATCCGCTTTTTCTAGCAAAGTACAATTCTAAATAAACGCATTTTTATTTCTCATCAAGTGAAAAATTCAAATGAGGTTAACTATTTTCCCCAACACAAAAACAAAATAATAAAAAAATAAATACTTAATATATGACGAAAGTTTCTTTCATTAAATATGCGTAAAATAAAAATAAACTCTTACTTTGAAATTTAAGACAGATTACTTAATACACCTGCACATTTCATAATGTTCCCGAACTGCTTCAGTTCAGTGCTTCTAGAATACTAGATTGGCAAGCTGGCAAAGTGGTTCAGACTACTTAGAAGGTAAATGAAGGTATGTAAAAATATGCTAGTTTTTAAGATAAAAACTAAAATTTCATAAAAATAGCTAAGCTGCTAAAGGAATTGAAAATAATTATAAAAAAAAAAAAAAAAACACCGTAGAAAATTAAATTTTAGCGAAAATTGTTGTGTCTTCCATAAAAAAAGAAACGAAACAACTTATATCTATTTCTAAAAACCTATTTATCTTTTGTGAGAGTTTTTGATCGCTAATATTTCTTTCATATAAAAGTAAATAAAAGAAAGGGGACATCACTTTTCTTCTTGTTATATGTTCATTGGAATCACGTAAATAAAATAAAAGTGAGATATTTGAGATTTGGGAGAGTAATCCCAATTGTTCTTCTTTTTTCCCAAGGTGTTTCACCTTCCTCACTTTCCTAAAAGTCATTTTTATATATTTTTTCACATCTTTAAGTTTCGTATGTAAAAACAAAACTGTCTTCCGCGCAGAGGAAGGTGCATTTCAATTTTCAACGAAACATTTTGAGATTTGCAAAATCGCTGCCCAATAATAGTATCTTGAATTTAAATGTTACTGAAGAATCCTCTTCTAATTCTTCGTTTTATAATTTCGGCTTCTAAAACGAACTTTTCATGTTAGCATCTTCCAACATATGATAGGCTAAATTTAGCGTTTTTTTAGATTTTATGATGTTCTATATTTTGTCACGCTTTTCTTCCGAGTCTGTCTACGCAGGGGCCCCACACATTTATTTTCCCTCGCATTCTTCATATTTATATCGTGTAGTATCATCGACAGTAAATGTTCATTGTATTTCGTAAGGTATAAATAGGATACTATAAGGTAATTTTTAATATTTTGTATCCGCTGTCAACCGTTAATTAATTGAGTAAGTAACCAATCCATAAAGAATCACTAGATAATGCATGCAATTATTTTGTTATACAATTATTGACCTCATCTATTAATTCATGAATTAACTAAGCAGTTAACAGAAATAATGAGTTAAAGTATTTGAATGTTACGTTTACATTAGACAACAATTTGACAATATTTAAGATTTTAAAAAATGCCAATCGGGATATTGTTAATGTTGGAGGAAAGCAAGAAACATTCATAATTTGAAGTCAAATCAGACACTAGCACACATTTTTTTTATGTTTTTGAAAAATACGCTTAAAAGAAAATTGAGATCAGTAAAAGATGAATAGTATAAACGATTAAAAACACACAATATACACAGATTGTAAATCATAAAAAGTGAAAAATATTAACACCTTCAATTTATATTTTATTATTTTAAAATAAACAGATAGCATTGAAATTTATTTTATTGAGAGCAAGTACATATTTACGTATTTTCTACAAAAAAGACAGCATACAATGATATCTCTCTTTTGGGGATATTGACCTTTTGAGGAAAAAATGTTGGATGTTAAAATTTTTATCATAAAACTGTAAAACAGAAGCACAAAAATACAATGTATCTAAAACTTTATTCAAAAAAATGTTAAGAAAAGTATTTTCAAAGCTGTTAAATGGTTTTTGTGTAAAAAATTCCATATATATTCAAGGAAACAAAAATACAAAACAAAAATAAACTATTACAAAAATAATAAAAAATACATAAAAAGCAAATTCACACAAAACCATTTTACACAACAATACGTTTAGTTATAGGGGTTAACAAAACAGGTTTACATTACCTTAAACAATGTCAGTAATATTTATGATTAATTCAGCAATTTTATTTACCTCTATATAAAGTCTTTTTTCCAAACACTATATCAGCTTATATTATAAATACTTAATATTTTTCTCCTTATTAACTGCTTCAATAAATTAAGTTTTTATAAGAAATCAATGGGCAAAATTACAATGTCTATATATTTATAGAAAACACGTAAAACTTGAAGAAATGAATACTAAATATTTTATGAGTTACAGTCTAGAAACTACAAAAAATGTTTGAATATTTATATAAAATTTATCATTTCATTTGACATTACTATTTTAAGATTTTTGTATGCATCGCACAAAATTGTTTCTTCAACATTCTAACATTTCTAACATTTTACAACATCTACAAAATTTTCTAACATAATTAGAAAAATGAATACTAAATTCTGCTTCATGCGCAAATGCCGATATACATACATATGCATGATAATGTACAGATGAAAATCTATATACAGATGTATGGCGATGTACAGATGGCAATATACAGATTCATGACAATGTACAAATGCCGATATACATACAGATGCATGATAATGTACAGATGAAAATCTATATACAGATGTATGGCGATGTACAGATGGCAATATACAGATTCATGACAATGTACAAATGCCAATATACATACAGATGCATGATAATGTACAGATGAAAATCTATATACAGATGTATGGCGATGTACAGATGGCAATATACAGATTCATGACAATGTACAAATGCCAATATACATACAGATGCATGATAATGTACAGATGAAAATCTATATATACAGATGTATGGCGATGTACAGATGGCAATATACAGATTCATGACAATGTACAAATGCCAATATACATACAGATGCATGATAATGTACAGATGACAATCTATAAGCAGATGTATGGCGATGTACAGATGACAATATACAGATTCATGACAATGAACAAATGCCAATATACATATGCATGATAATGTACAACAGAGGAAAATCTATATGCAGATGTACAATATTCGATGTACAGATGGCAAATGCTACAAATTCATGACAATGTACAAATGCCGATATACATACAGATGCTACAAATGATAATTTTACAGAGGAAAATCTATATACAGATGTATGGCGATGTACAGATGGCAATCTACAGATTTATGACAATGTACAAATGCCGATATACATACAGATGCATGATAATGTACAGATGAAAATCTATATACAGATGTATGGCGATGTACAGATGTCAATATACAGATTCATGACAATGTACAAATGCCAATATACATACAGATGCATGATAATGTACAGATGAAAATCTATATACAGATGCATGGTAATATACAGATGACAAAATATGCAGAAGTACGAAATTTACACTTTTGGCTGCCATATATTTTTTTGTTACTGTTTTTATTTGTTAGATTTTTAAACCAAATTCACTAGTTAAATAATGAGCTCTAATACTTTTTATGTTAAGTTTGTAATTCACATTTGTTAAATAATATTAAATATAAAAATTATTATACAAATAATCCCTTATTATCTAAAAATTTAAAAAAAATCTTTTCTAGCGTTTGTTCGATTTTTCATAATAATTTATTTAATTTAAATATTTTTTTTCAAAAAAGGCTCCTGTATAATTCCGCTGTATGATAATTCGGCTGCAAAATTTGATTGTTCAAAAACAAAAATTTCTTAAGAATTTCTTTTCGATATTGAACTTGTTTTTGCTAAAATCCTTTCCAAGAAATTCTTTAAGAAATACTAAAACATGTTTGCTTTGCTAGATTTCTAGGTTTCCTGATAAGTATTATTTATTTATATGTGGTTTGAGTTTCATCAGTTTTATTTTTTGTTTAGCGTATGTGTTTATTTAGAGATGTTAAAGTCTGTTTTTTTTTATTAATAACATTTATTTATTTGTATAAATGTATTACATTGTTTAGTTTTGTTTATTTCTGTTATTTTTGTAATGAAACTTCAAATGAAAAGAAATTTCGCGGACATGGTAATTTCTTGTTGGGTAAAAGTTTGAAACTGTCAGTTAGAGCAAGGTTGTACATGCTGCATACCGTGTACGCGTACAATGCTTATCATGCCTTGTACAAAGTTTGTACATGTACAAGGGATGTTAAGAATTATTTCTTTTGTACGTTTTCATTTTATGACCATCAAAATGGTGGGGTCCATCTTTGACGTCATCATTCATCTATTATCTGTATTATCCGTTATCCATTTATGACGTCATCTTATCCATCTATACGTATTGACGTCATCATCTATTATCTGTACATCTATATTGACGTCTGTTCATCTATTATCTGTACTATCCTCATCCATCTATTGACGTCATCATTCATCTATTATCTGTACTATCATCCATCTATACGTCTCATCCATCTATTGACGTCATCATTCCATTGTCCATCTATTGATCCATGACGTCACAGCTCTTAGAAATGAGGAGACTAAATGTTGTTAAAATAAAATTAAATCGATAATCAGATTGTTGGTGAGAGTTTTTCGGATTTTCTACAATACGGCACCGAAATGTAGGGAAGTAACTCCTAATAGTCCTCCCAGAAGACAATGTCCTCGTTTATCTCCAACTGTTTGTGGCATGCATCACTGGTGTACGAGACCACGGATGTTCAACAAAGAAATTTTTTTATGTAGAACAAAATTGCAGATATTATATAGATTAAACTATTGAGCAATTATTAAGCTATTGCAACCCTGACTTATACATGCTGGTTCGTAAAGCATTTTAAAAAAATAAAATAAAAGTATTTTTCCTCCCATTTTGTGACAGTTTTTATTTATTTATTTATTTTATTGTGCATGGGACAAAAATATATTCTATGTTCTATCCAGTATCAGTCTGAAATGTTTTTAATCTAGATGGAAAATAAAGTATTTTTTTCTGAATATCGTTAATGTCACACAAATTGATTGATTTTTATGAAACACATGAAAATTTACGTACGTGAATATACTGTTGTGGCTTTGCTATGCTAATAATTGTGTTTCTTACAATTCCTTCTCTGTAATCATATTTTTCTATAATTTTCTTTGTCCTTTATATACACTCATGTCCATAAATTAAGGACAATTCAGAATCACACAGAAATTGAACTCTAAAATAAAAATTTCACCTGTAGAATTATCACACACATCTTGAAGAAGAATATGCAAATTACAAGAAACCACCAGATGGCGCGGATAGTACGTCACAATGACGAGAGTGTAAGGGAGGGGTATATAAGGAATGGTGGCAAAGAAGTAAAATTGTTCACAAGCGCTTTAAAAAGCCTTTCAGTGAAATAACCGCATAGTTATGGCACAAAGGAAGCATTTGATGATTTGTTACGTGGTAGAATTATCGGACGACTGGAATGTGGACGTACCCAGCTGGAAGTATCCGAGGAACTTGCAATCGCCCAGAGTGTTATCTCCAGGCTTTGGCAACGATTCCAAGATGATGGTAATGTGAGTAGATGTTACAGCACAGGTCGCCCCCGAGTTACAACGTCGAATGAGGACCGGTATTTAGCAGTTACTGCCAAAAGAAACAGACGGAGCCCAGCATCAGGCCTGTCACGTCAGCTCTCTTCAGCTACCGGTACGACAGTTTCAAGACAGACCGTGTACAGACGCTTAGGGCACATTGGTCTATATGCTCGTAGGCCTGTCAGATGTGTTCCACTTACCGCAACTCACTTTCGTCGCCTGCGATTAACCTGGAGTAGAGCATGCATGCATGCATTGTGGACACCGCAACAGTGGTTTTGTTTGAGGTTTTCCGAAGAGTCCAGGTTTAGTTTGCAGTCTGATTCTCGCCGGTCATATGGAGAGCGCCAGGTACCCATTAACACCAAGAGAACACCATTGAACGACACCGTTACGGTGGTGCAGGATGGCTCGTTTGGGGAGGAATTATTCTTGGTTCCAGAACTGTCCTGCATGTTGAGAGTGTAACGATGACAGGCCACATCTATCGGGATGTCATTCTGGAACAACATGTACGTTTGTTTCGGGGTGCCATGGGTGCTGAATTTCTGTATATGGATGACAACGCCCGTCCTCACCGTGCAAACATTGTAGACGAATACCTTCAATTTGAGGATATCACCCGTATGGATTGGCCAGCATACTAACCGGACTTGAATCCAATAGAGCATGTGTGGGATATGCGTGGCCGACGAATTGCAACCCGTCAACCCCCTCCCACCTGTCAACCGGAACTTCGGAGGGCATTGTTTGAGGAGTGGTGTAATATTCCCCAAGATCAGATTGTAATTTGATACTCAGCATGCCTAGGCGTTGTAAGGCCTGTATTGCATCGTCCGGGAGACATACTCCATATTAACCATCATACTAACCATGTTATACTGTTTTTTGTAAATAGGTTCTTTTTTGAAATTTGCTCCAGGGAGTAAAAATCGCAATTTTTATTAATTATGTCAAACATATAGCATCTGTTTTGCTCTTTACCTTTTGTTTAATAAATAGACTTTACAAATAAGTCAAATTTGTTTTGCTTCTGTCTCTTTCTTTGCCTGAACTTCATTATCCTTAATTTATGGACATGAGTGTATGTGACAAACCCGGAAGCTACTGCAAATGGCAGTCGAAAGCCAAATGAATTTTGCAGAAAAATGAAAAGTCACGATGACCAGAAATGTTTTTTTTTTTTTTTTTTCAATTCCGTCTATTAGCTCACACTCTCCCTATATATGTCTTGTTCAAATTTTCAATCGTTCATAAAATACTTTTTATTCAGCCACTCAAGTTCAAATACATTTTTTTAACTTGTAATGGATGACACTTGATGTTAATACAGTTTTTCAAATATTAATTCATTATTTAAATTAATTAATTAATTTTAGTTTTTTTATATTTAAGTTGCATGTATCTAACAAAATATATGGCGCCAGATAAACTTGAAAAAATGAATGAAAATTATTTATTAAGGACTTTCTACAATATACTGAAAAAAGTAGGACTGTACTTTAAAAATTTTTTTTTTTATAATACTTGTTTTCTCTGAAGTTATTGAATAGGCAAGAGTTTCCATCTGTTTTTCATTGTGGTTTCGCTTATCACGCGGTGTGAGTATTAAGGTCTGCCACAGACCACTTATTTTTACTCGACATTATTTATATCTAATATAATTATATTTGATATAAAGAATGTAAAAATAATGTAGTAAAAATCCTTATGGTATTAAGCACTTTAATTATATTTGATATAAATAATGCAGCTAACAGATATTTCTTAACATGTATGATTCTTCTTTGATTTAGAAAAGAAATCATCGAGCCTCATGAATTTTTATTTCCATTTAAAAAATATTCCATCACTGAATATTTTCCAAAATAACTTTACAGATTTCTTCAAATCGCCCTTGAGAAGACATCTCAGTTTTCAAGAAGATATCATTTTAAACCACATTGTTTAGAACTGATACAAATCAAGTGGATAAATAGATTCAAGCCCCAATTGGTCCCTGTTACATGATATGTATATAGAAGGTTAAATTTTGGCTTTTCAGCATATTTTTTCATTCCTCTGTATTCTTTTTAATTGTTTTATACGATATGATTTCATTTTATTTTACCTTTTTAAAAGAATAATTGTAAATAAAAATAAAGTTTTTTTTCTGTTAATTTCTAAAGCAGTGAAATATGAAATTAGATCCATAATTATCAAATTATTTCTGGCAAAATAACCAAATATTTCATGTAGGTTTTCCTTCAAAGGACATAAAATTATGATATTGATCGATATACCTCGGGATATTTAAATTGTATATCAAATACTTTTGGTATGTATATTTAGAGCGTTTATTATTAATTTTCATTTTATAATGTTATATTTAAATAGTATATCAAATATTTTTTCTGTATATATACTTAGGACGTTTATTATTAATTTAAATTTTTTTTATGTTATATTTAAATAGTATATCAAATATTTTTTGTATGGTAAACTTAGGGCGTTTATTATTAATTTTCATTTTATAATGTTATATTTAAATGGTATATCAAATATTTTTAGTATGCACATTTAGGGCATTTATTATTAATTGTCATTTTATAATGTTATATTTAATTGGTATATCAAATATTTTTAGTATGGTATACTTAGGGCGTTTATTATTAAGTATCATTTTATGATGTTATCAAGAAGAAGCATGATAAGAAAGCTTAGTTTATATATTAATATCACAATAGCATAAAATTTCATCTAAAATACTTTTATCTCAGTTCTTTAATACAAAATAAATTTTCTACAGCAATTTTTAGGCGAAAAGTAAGTTTTTTTTTATAAAGAATATTTTTAGATAATACATATTTAAATATAACTTGAATAAATGTATTATTAATAATAACAAATTTAACACTATACTTACTCATTGAATGATGGGGTCCATCGTGGCGCTTATAAACATGAGATTCTTTTTTTCTATCATTCATTGAGGATCTTATATCGAAAAACTCAAAAGAGCTATACCTTTTATATTTCTTGGAAAATTTTAATTTAGAATGATTAAAAAATAACTATAATTGTTTATGATCCAAAAAGACTGCAAATAGCATTGCCATAGAAAATACTTTTTGATGATGTATGAATGTGATGTATATTGTTGTTTGTTGATTTTTATGTCTATTTGAACAAAGCAGGATTTTATTTAAAACTTCAATTTATCTTATCTTGTCCAAAAATAGCAAAAAAAACAAAATTTTAATTTATAAGGAAAAAATGACATCAAATAACAGTTGTGCAGCACAGATTTATTGTATAGTATTAAAAAAAAAATAGCTAAAAGTAAAATTGCTATAGAAATTATTTCTTATCATATACGAATATGATGTATATTGTTGTTTCTTAATAACAAGAAAAGACAGAAAAACAAATGTTTTTATTTAAAACTTATTTATATCATCTTATACCACAAATGTGCAACACAAAGCTTGCAAATCTAAATGGTGAATAGAAATAATAAAATTAAATGTGGAGGAAAATATGCAACTTGAAAAATAAACTGAAAATTCTCAAAGGCCGATTTATTTGTTGTTTTTTTAATTTTATTTATTTGTTTTGATTTTTATAAATTTAAACTATTTATAAAACAACAAGAATACAGAATTCAAGAACAATAATTCAATATAAAAAGAACAAGAATTTAACAAAAAAAAAAAAAAGGATTAGCAATTAGTTCATTTTTTTATTTCATACACATTTTTAAATGCTACATGTAATATAACATCAATAGTCTGCCATAAAGGCATGCAAATCGTTGTCATCTTTACACTGGATGTCTTCTTTGATTATGTCCGAGGCCTTTTCGGCAACCATCATGGTTGGCACGTTGGTGTTACCACCTGGGATACTTGGCATCACTGATGCGTCGACCACTCTTAAATTTCGAACCACCTTCACTCTGAAATGATTTGAAAACAAAACACAAAACAATCAATTATCTCTGTTTACTGATGGAATGAAAGGTAAGGTGTGCACTTAATATTCTTTTATACTAGAAAAACTCACTGAATGTGATGTTACTATAACAACGATAAAGAGATTTTTGTTATAAAAAATCGAATACTACTGTGTCCAATAAGTAAGACCAATTATTTTCTTCTTTCAAAAACTCTTTATTTATTCTTCCACATTTATTTCTTCGCCTTCAAAGTAATCCCCTCCGGACACAATGCACTAATGCCAACTTTTTTCAATCCTCAATGTATGCTAAAAAGTCATCGGCAGGGATGACCTTCAAAGCGCGTGGCGATTCACGTTGAATCTCTTCAATCGACTCAAAACGGTGTCTCCAGAGGGTCTTTTGTGTTTAGGGAATAGCCAGAAGTCGCACGATGCTAAATCAGGTGAATACGGTGGTTGTGGAACGATATGGGTTTCATTTTTTCGCGAAATTTATAGTACCGAATTTTTAAATTTAAATTATTTTATTTTTAATTTTAAACTTTTTATTTTTTTCTTATTTTTATTTATTCTTATTATTTTTTAATTTTTGAGAGTACCATTTTTTAAATTTTTAGAAACGTTATTTTTATCATATGTTAACATTAAGCAGCCAATTATTAATTGTAAATTTATATATTAATTAAAGTGAAGGGTTTAAGGGGTCTATCCCTATTGGTAATCCGTAATCGGTATGCCAGTTGCCAGATAGAAAAAATATAAAATTTATTTATTCGAAAAGGATAATTGTTCAAGTCATCATTAAATCCAAGTCAAAACCAATTTAGAAACCATTCTCTGATGACATTACTTCTCCGAATAAGTAGTAAGTTAGATCATAACTATGATTTGCTTGGCATTGTTAAAAGATTATTTTTCATTGAGTGATTTAGAATCCCATTTCATTTCGAATGTCAAACTTATTAACGATTTCAGACCATTTTATTCGCAATTGGTAAAATTTCTTTTCTATACTTCCTTTTACTAAAAATAACTATTTTTCTTTAAAAATATTGCCGAAGAAGTTTTAAATGAAGTACAATTTTAAATCAAAAATCACTTTTTAAGACTACCAAAATTAGATACGTATTTATTGTTCTTTAATACTGAGGATTTTATACGATATCGTGATATTAATTTAATTCTAATTTTCTAGCCTTTTCTTCTAATTTTTGTCTTATATTCAAATCGATATTTGATAAATTAACTTAATTTTTTATTTATAAATAGTTGGTAATCAGCCTAATCTTTAAGGCATAGCCATTTAATTCATTCAACTGTACTGCCAAGTCGGACGAATCCTGCCAAATAGGAGAAAAAGGCATAGAAAAAGAACTTAATTTTTAAAAGAATCATATAAATTATTTAAATAATTAAAATTTTAAATTACATAATAACAAAAGAAAAATTAATTCAAAAATTTCACAATAACTACTCAATTATTTCCGTTCAAAATTGCTTTGCACCATGTTTATCTGACTAGCATCCCTAACAAGTAACGGATTCGTTCATTTCCGTCTTTAAATCACATGTTTGGTGGTCAGACTATAATTGTATTGTATTTTTCAATTCCTACTATTAATTCTATATCTTGTTCAAATTTTCAATCGTTAAAAAAAATACTTTTTATCCCTCCACTCATACAGTTTTATCCCTCCACAAATACAATTTTTTTTGAACTTATAGTGATGTTAATACAGTTTTCTCAAATATTAACTCTTTAATTAAATTTAATTAATTAATTTTAGGTTTTTTTTAGATTTAAGTTGCATGTATCTACCAATAGATGGCGCCAGCTATAAGAGGAAAATTTCAACTTTATTTATAAAGGAATTTCTGCAATATAGTGAAAAAAAAAAGTAGGAATTGACTTTTAAAAAAAAATTATATTACTTGTTACCAATTTATTTGTTGATAAGCTTTGTAATTATCAGAAACAATTAGCATAAACAGGAACACATTGCTATCCATTGGGTGAGATTTGATTACATTTGAGTTTGGATTTGGATTCTCACCGAAGTTTTGGGTCCACGACCACGGAAGGATCTCTTGGATTTCCCATTTTTGCCGTACCGATCTGGTGGTTCAGGGTAATCACAATGGCACGCGATATACACCGGAAGTATTGGTCGTCGTTGTTCACGGAGTCCTCGCAACCAGGAAAGACCGTCGTAAATAATTTAGCACCGATCTTTTTCAAAGATTCGCTTTGTCCGATCGCTTTGCATTTCTTCAAACCTGTAAAAAATGAATAATAATAAAAAATATGTGATAAAATTGCAGAAAAACCGTTTCACCAAAGTGCGCCAAGTAACGGGCCGCGATTGTAAATGAAGTGAACTGCAAACAATATAAGAAACCCGGGTTACCACATTTGGCGACTCATCACCTAGCTGGCTTCACAAAAAAAGTTGCCAAATCACAACGGCCCCTATTTTGCGATTTGGCCAAATTTGCTAGTATATTGTTCTTTTCAACAAGGTTATTTGTTGAAAATGGTAAAAAAGACAAATAAAATGGTAATAAAATAGTAAAATAGTAGACAATATTACCATTGTCAATATTGTCAATCGTACAACAATATTACAAAAACGTGGTATGGCGAAAATTGGTGAAAATTGAGAAAATATTTAAGCATGATGGTGCAACAACACATTTTTATATTTTATATAAAAATATATGATTTTATTTTATTATATATATATATATATATATATATATATATATAATGTTTTGGGTTAATTCGTACTTGTCAACATTCCCAAACCTAATGTAGAATACCCCAATTCTGATCGAATATTTTTCAGATTTTTCAAAAAAAAAAAAAAAAAAAAAAGTAATGAAAAAAATTTTTATTAATTAAGTAATGTTTTTTTTTTTTTTTTTTACTTTTTTACAACAAATTAGTTTCTAGAGAGAATTAAGGCAATGAACTTATCCAAGAGACCGACTCGTGGCTCTGTGGCAACGCTTGCCGCTAGTGAGCATTATAGCGGAGGTTCAATCCCAATCGGCTGGCGGCTTTGTTGTAGACACTGTTTCAAAAAACAGGTCCCTCGATGGCATTTGTGATGTTCAGTATCTTGCCTCGTGAGTCGGACTACCTGGTGGAAGTTTTTCGGTTTTTCTCTCATACAACATCCAAATGCAGGGTAGTTTCTCCTAGAAGTCCTTCCGGCAGGCACTGACCTCCTTCTTCAGAGATATGAAGCCAAATCATAATTCTACCTACGAGTGCTCCATCAAACCAGTAGCTGTTTCTCCCTTTCCCTCCTTCCATGTGACCACGCGGATCAAGGGGTGGCCAACATAAATGATTTCGCGGGCCACTTTGGAAATGCATCCTAACTCCGCGGGCCGCATATAAATTATATATCCGTATATTAGACTTAGACCCACTATGCACAGTTTTTTAATTGAAAATTTGAAACATGATGAATTATTATTATTGTGTTTACTATTATTCTTACATGAAAACATAAATAATATAATAATAATCATACTAAACGCACATTGTAAAGAAATACATAACATTAAAAATGAAATATAAAAATTTCTAAATATAAACGAAATAAAAAAAAAATGAAATCATCAAAAAATATTTATTTTACTAGTGCGATATTTCTTTGCGCAAGAATATTATTTTAACTTTGATTTTAAAATAATTTTTTTCTCATAATTTCGACAGTTAATTTTTGAATACATGGGTGCACACATAATGTATTTTTTTAATATATTGTTTTCACTACTTTGACCATTATAAAATATATATATTTTGTAAAAGTGTAATAAATCTGACGGGCAGCAAAAATAGTCAAGGCGTGTTGGCCACCCCTGATCTAGATGTTACTGTCTACTGAGTGTTTTGTGACTAATCCTCAATGTCCTGCAGTGGGGGGACGGACATCCCATCATGGATGGATCTACTCGTGGATGGAAGGAAAGGGGTATCTTCTGTTGTGATGGAGCACCCGTAGGTAGAAGTCTGGCTTCTGCTCCGTAACGCTCTTACAGTCAAAGGAGACCGGGACCTACGGCTTAAAGTGGATTCCGAACCACCACAAATATCCATGGCACCGCCGGGACTCGAACTCGAAACCTGTGATACCGAGCGCCAGAGCGCTAGCCACTCGACCATTCTGGCCCCCTACCGAGTGGGATAAGAATCAACACCAAATCAATCAAATCCAAAAATGGTTCATGTTTTTCTTTCTATCTCACCTTCGACTATGACGTCCATGTCGTCGGGGTGCGAAAAGTACTTGGGGTTGATGACGGGAGGGTCGTAGGGGCTGGAGCTGCGAAGAGTGACCTCTCCTCGGCTCTTGGGGTGCAAAATCTGGGACAGGCACATGAAGAAAGGTTTCTCTTTGTAAGGCCCGAAAATAGCCTCAAAGTACTGAAAAGGAAACCATAACCAATATTATTTTTTAAAAAATTGTATAAAGGACCATAATGAAATCGATTAGCTTCTATATCATTTATAAAAAGCAGCAAAAACGGTTTTCTTTCCATATGTATGCTCGGTAGTTACTTTTTATGCATGGCACAGTGAAAAACATAGTGTGAATGCGCACCTTTCATTTTTATCATGTGTGAATATGATGTTCTGGTTAGGGATCTTTGACAATATCAAAAATTAATTGGTTGTAAATAAAACTCCATGTAATACTTAACAACTAGTAGCATCAATAAAATAAATAGCAACAACATATAGCAGAATAGCAACAGCATAACAGTTTACAATAACAACAGTATAGCAGTATAGGATAGCAAAAAGTTAACAACAATAGTATAACTATGATAATAGTATAACAACAGTATAATATAACATAACAACAACATAAAGTAACATAACAGGTACAATATAACAATATAACCCATAGAAAAGTTGAAGCCCAGCTTGTGGCCCAACCATAGACAAAGTTGATGGTTGATGTGTGGTCTACCCATAGACAAAACTGAAGGACGACGTGTTGTAACGTCAGCAATTGGCGTACAGGAAAGCTCACATTCGAATCAGCTAGGACGTTGGTTGCAGTCGCTACTTTCAAAAATGAGCAGACTCGACAGTGATAATGGTAATGTAAATAAGCCATCTTACATCGATAATCTGGTAGCTTAATGTGAGTTTTCTAGATGTTCTGTCATACTATTTTAGCTGGATTCAAAACTCTATATTTTATAAAAAGATGACAAATGACGTCAAACTGGAAGTTTTCTTGTCTGTGCCACCTACAACAAGCAAATGTGGGACAGTTAACCTTAAAAGTCTTTCCAGAAAATGTCATCGCCCGTTGGTAAACTGTTCAGGTATACATAAATGAAACACGAGGCCCACCCTTATTCACAAAAAGATAAGGAACCAAATTGAAAATTCTCATGTTATTCTGGATGAGCATGATAAATATCTTGGCCAGAAAGTCTTTCCTTTAGGTATAAAATGGACCTGCTGAAGTTGAGGACGATATTCTATAGAAGATTGTTGAGATAAAAATTGTGTTTCCACAATGTGGGAATAGTACATTTTATGGGTACAATACATCATAGAGCACTCTAGATAACGCTGAGCATGCTATACATTTGCTGTTCTAGTGATGAAAGTCAAAAAATTCCATGTATTTGAAAACCATAATGTTTGTTTTATAATTTACGTTTTTTTCACTAAATAGCCATTGATAAAGCATATTCTAGTTAAATATAAAACAAAGAATATAATTATCATTATCAGTGAATCGGGTAAGTGAAGTTACCTCAGGTTTAATATTCAGTTGCTTTTCAGCTGGACCCGTGGCTCCCTCCCAGAAATAAAGCTGGTGATCGGGGTAGTTTCCTTCTGCGATTGGCTCGTTACGATTGAGGAAAGCCAATAAGCTCACTCCTTGAGGGGATGTTAAAGGGCCTAAAAAGCAAAATATAATTATGTAATAAAAATTTTAATGTACAGGGTGGTTGTAATTAAAGTCCCACTTTCAAAATGCTTTAAAAAAGAACCACTCGTCACATTGAGTTCAAATATGAACTGAAGATACTTGAAGATGGGTGAAACAGTACGACATCAAAAAAACTTCCAAAGTGTATTAATAGATGACGCTGTAAGCTGCATAAAGAAAGTGAATTCGGCTCTAGTGATATCTTGAATCGAAATTGCAACGTATTTGGCACGAGTTGCACATTAAACCAACTGTAGTAGAGTTACCCCTAAAAATCTTGCAGGTAGGCACTCTCCATCCCTCACTCCTCGTCAGTGATGTTGATTTGTGGTCTATATGAGGCCTACCGTTTTTGCTTTTAACTGGTAAGCGCCTACATTATCCTGGGGGTGGAGTACAGAAGAAAAAATTCGAAACCACAAAGTGCTACCCTTCCTTGAATATTTTTTCTACTGCAGCTAGCAATATAGAGACTTATCTTTATGCCATAAGCAAGGGCTGTACCGCTGTTACACATTTAGTGCTATCCAGGGGACGTGTAGCTTGAAGATATGCTACGGACGCGAGTAACACTATCCCCACAACGCTCTACGATCCTATTAGACCGGAACATACGGTTTAAAGTGGATTCCTAACCACTACAAACATCCATGGCACCCCTGGGACTCGAACTCGAAACCTGTGATACCAAAGGCCAGAGCGCTAGCCACTCGACCACAACCCCCACCTCTCCCCTTGAATATTCTATGATTCAAAATTGCTCTCTATGATTAGCGGCTCAAAATGTCAACTATGACTTCAATAAGATTTAATTGTTACATCAAATTAATAATTTATTTAAGATGTAATGCTTTTGTCTTAACACTTTTGTTTTGATAAAAATTTTATGCATGATTTTATTGATTGAGATGGATTATTCAATGCAAAATAAAATCAGGCTTTAATTTGATCATTCGATCGAAGATATATATTATAATTTTAAAGGCTCCGCAAGTTTAGATTTATAACTATCTGTTTCAGCATATGTAACAAAAATTGGCAATTGTATCATTCAATGCTGTCAAAGAAATTAATTACCTTTTTTGACGTAATATATTTATGTATTTCAGCTGTATCAGTTTGTTTTTTTACGAAAGGTTTAATTTTTCTGCCTAATTCAAAATTAATCAAAGCTGCCCAATGATCTTGTAGATTTTTACCAACAGGTAGATCCACTTTTACTGGAATCTGGAAAAAAAAACATATTTCTTAACTGAAGGTACTATAAGTTTACAAAAAATAGTAACCGAATATTTCAGGTTAAATTTTTAAAGACAAAACATTTATTTCTTTGAAGTTTGATACTAAAAGTTACCAAACAACTTTAAATTCTAAGCATATACAAAAGCTTTTTAATTCGCAAATTTTTAATAATGTTTTCACTTTTTGCCAAATAAGGATTTAATTCTGTCACCATTACTAATAGACTAGTGTAGATTCTTATAGTTAAATGGGACAAACCCACTAGGGAATGCAAGTGAAAATATAGTAAGGATCCACCGTCTTTCAGAAATAAAATATAACCACCGGGGAAGAGTTCAAGTTGATAGATCCTCCTTTCAAGGACGGGTTGACTCTTACGAATCTTTTAGAAAATTCTTTTTTTATTGTATCTTTTGGCCATTATTTTGAAATCAAAGTTGTTTCATTTTGTACTTTTGATAATAATTTAAATATTTGTATGGAGCTATGGTTATTTGAATGTTTTGAATGATGATTACCTCATTTGATATTAATTAATTTAATATCCTAACTAATGTTCGCTTCAAATCGAGAAGATTCGACAAAGACTGTGATAATCTGTGTGAAGCATCTGTCATCGATAATCAGGACACTTGGTGGGAGACTTTTCTCCCAAACGCAGAGCATTTTCCCTACAAATTTTCCCCTCTTTCCCTATTGACAGGCATTTCATGGCATATGTTAATGGAGCATGAAAACCACCGTTGTTCAACCAAAAATTAACATTTGCATCTCCATAGAGTATCTACAATTGAAAGACATTACAGTCTACAGATTTATCGTATATATCTACAGCAATCTTTGACTAGGCAATGATTGTCGAGTTTCAAACCGAGTTTCTTAATTCAGAAACCCAATGTCTCCAAGTCAAAAACAAGTAATATATATATATATAAAAAAAAAAAAATTTAAGTCAATTCCTACTTTCTTTTCACTCTATTGCAGAAAGTCCTTTATAAATAATTTTCATTCTTTTTTAAGTTTATTTGGCGCCATCTATTGGTAGATATATGCAACTTAAATCTAAAAAAACTAAAATTAATGAATTAAATTTAGTTACTGAATTAATATTTGGAAAAACTGTATTAACACCAAGTGTCATCCCCTACAAGTTCAAAAAAAAAAAATGTATTTGAACTTGAGTGGAAGAATAAAAAGTATTTTATTAACAGTTGAAAATTTGAACAAGATATAAGGAGAGTGTGAGTTAATAGAAGGAATTGAAAAAGTAAAGTAAAGTAAAGCATTTACCTTGTGTTTCTCTAGTTCTTCTCTAGGGCCAATTCCGGACAGCATGAGTAGCTGAGCAGTATTGACGGTTCCGGCAGCCATGATGACTTCCTTATAAGCTCTCACCTGTCGTTTTTCTCCATTGAAATCGAACTCCACACCTTTGGCTTGCTGATTCTCAATGATAATCTGAAGTGAGAAGTAACCATCAGAATATAGTATTTCATTGGAAAAATTAGTCTTCTATTTGTTTTGTTTTCTAGCAATTATTTTATATAAAAGCAAAAGAGATAAGAATGTGAAAAATTTAGTTTTAATTTTTCAAGTAATTTAAGTTACAAAATCAAAAATATTAATTACTACTTATTATCGTGTCTCAGTAGCAACGTTCGCCGCTGGGGAGCATTAGGGCTGAGGTTCAATCCACTGGAGGCTTTGTTGTAGATATTGTTTCAAAAAACGAGGAGATCCGACAGCCATAGAGCTCAAACAAACAAACAGATCCATCCATCCCACAGCCATCCGACAGCCATCCATCAGCATAGATGTTGTAGATATTTGTGATGTTCAGCATCTTGCCTCGTGAGTCAGACTACCTTGTGGTTTACGGGTATTCTCCCACACGATATGCAAATGCGGAGTAATTTTCCCAAAAGTACTCCCAGAAGGCGACCTCTCAAAATGGTCAGTAAGCCTCGAGACTTCCCCCCCCCCCGTGAGGTGAGTACAAAGCAACCTTCATGCCCGCTGAGAAAAGTTTAGATTATAATCTCACCCCGAAAGGAAATATATTTAACGCAACACTGCGTATTGGTTGGTTTACAAACTCTCACCGGAGAGGAAGTATTTTTCGCACATCCTGAGCGTAGCTGATTCTAATGTTTCCGCGATTTCTTCTGAAAGGAAGGAGTGCAGTTCTGCCCTACTTCTTCAGAGCCACGGAATCTTCACTTCTTCAGAAATATACTTCCTCTCCAAGTGAGAGCCTGTAGTCCAAATAATACGCAGGGTTGTGTTAAATATATTTCCATCGGGGTTAGAGACTATAAACTAAACGTTTCTCAGCGGGAATGAAGGTTGCGCTGTACTTCCTCTGGGTGAGAGTCTCGAGACTTACTGACCATTTCTTCTGAACCACAAAAGTTCTTGCCAATGTGTAGGAGGAAGCACGGTGACAAATAGATTTTTTTTAAGAATTAGATTAAGAACTTTTGTTAATATTTAAAATTTTAATTTGATTTAATATTTTTAAGTTACTTGGAGGTAAAAATGAGATGTAGAATAACAACTCCTTCCAATAAAAGTTTGAATAGATGAGAATTATTCAAATATATTGCATTACAAAAAAAAAAATGGAGTGATAGCTTGTAAAAGTGTTCCCCCATAAACTTCTCAAAGGATTTCAACATATATTTATCGTAGTTATAGTAATCTGAATATCGTTTCATTCTGTAGGTTAAATCAATTATATCTACCAGTAAGTGTGAACTGCAACAAAACATTTATTGCTATTCATATACTGGAAATATGAACAAACCCCATTACAAAATTGGACTCCATTAAAAAAAAAAAATATAAACTCACTAACGACAATTCTGAAACTCCCATTTAAATTGTAGCTTTAAAAGGTTATGTTGCCAAACGCCTAAAATTAATACTAAGAATGAAAGTGAATGCACAAAATATGCAAGATTCCCGAGTTTCTCGTGACAAATACGGGGAGATTATAATTAAAGTCGTACTTTCAAAATGCTGTAAAAAAAAAAAAGAAACACTCGTCACAATGACTTCAATTTAAACTGAAGATACTTGAAGAAAGAGGAAACGGTACGGCATCAAAAAAAATTGCAAAGTGTATTAACAGATGGCACTGTAAGCGGCCTAAAGAAAGTGAATTCGGCTGACAGTGGTATTTTGAATCGAGATTGCAACTTATTTGGCATGAGTTAAACATTAAACCAACTGTAGTGTTCAATGTGCTTGATTGTTGAGGGTTTTGACGAAAAAATGACTTCCAGGTTATTCAACAGTTGTGACAGTGTTAGTGGCAAGCCGACCCACCACGGCAAGGTCATACCAAATTGGATGGAAAAATCGGTGGAACTCTTTTTTGATGTCATGCCGTTTCTTCCTTCTTCAAGTATCTTCGGTTCAAATTTGAACTCATTATGACTAGTGGTTCTTTTTTTTATACAGCATTTTGAAAGTATGACTTTAATAATAACCACCCTGTACATTTGACTTCATATTCTACATTTTATTCTATACCAAAATATTCTTTAAACACACATTTGAATATGTACTAACTTTTGTAACGAAGGCTTTTGCAACAATGTCGAGATTGGGTTCATCTTCCTTAGGAACTAAATACGCCTTCGCTGCACTGCAACGCTGTCCCTTTCCTATAGTGGCTTGCAAATCGTAAAAAGCCTACATTAAGAAAAACAAATACGTTATGCAAAATGTAAAAATTCATTGTAATGCATGTTTTCAATATTCCTACAATAATTTTTAAAAATACAATAGACCCTATATAATCTGACACACCAACTAGTCCGACTCATCTGTTGGAATTCAAGTCGTGGCAATAAGTTAAAAATAGAATAATTTTCCCATTTAGCACCGTGTGTGTTGATCTTCAATACATTCATTGTCTCTTTAACTTTTTTTAACTTGTGGGCAGTCGGAGTCGGCAGTCAAATATTTTTGGGAAGTCAGTTTAAATATTCTAACTTCCGATTTTCTTATAAGAATAATTTTTATTTTTCAGAATTACTGAGAATTAATATGGAAATAAAATTTTAGGTGACAATTCAATTGTATCGTTTAATAATACAATGAACTTTCCGAGATTATACAACATCATCATTAGAATATTATTATAATACACCGCAATCCTCATCATAATACTAATAATAATAGTGAATGTTCTGAGAATAATGCTGCATCACCATTAGAAAATTCCATCATCATAATATACCATAACGACCATTATAATAATAATAGCAATAATAGTGAATTTTCCGAGATTATACCACATCATCCTTAGAATATTCCACTTCAATATACCATATCGTCATAAAATATCACAACCATCATCATAATAACAGTAAGAAATTAAAGTGAGGAGTTGTAGTTGAGAGAAAGCAGTCGGTAGTTGAGCATTTTGAAGAATTTTGAGAATCGAAGTCAAAGTCAATCATTATAAAAATCCGACTCCCGACTCTTTCAGAAAAATAATTTTTATGTTTTCGAAGTTCTGAGAATTAATGGAAATTAGATATTCAGAATGCAATTCAATTGTATCCTTCAATAATACAGTAAACTTCCCGAGATTATATCGCATCGTCGTTAGAATATTCCACATCGTCTTTGGAATATCCCACATCATCTTTAGAATATCCCACATCATCTTTAGAATATCCCACATCATCTTTAGAATATTCCACATCATCTTTTAGAATATCCCACATCATCTTTAGAATATTTTACAATATACATCACATCATAATGATATACCACAACTATCATCATAATAATAATAGTATTAATAGTGATAATAATATTCAATGGTAATAATGTTCAATTATTTTTATTAATCAGCTTATTACGATTCAATTATATTCTGCTTAATGTAATATTATAATAAACATAACCCGCAACGACAACTAATTATATAATGACCATGTAATTTTAGTTTATAATCTACTATTATAAAAACATCATAAAAATAAAAGGGGTTTTTATAAATTAAAACCTGTTGTAGGATTCTAAATGCAAAAAATTACCTGTTGCTTGACCACCATTTATGTCGCCGATGAGGTACCCCTTCTTTTCCGCATAGTCAAAAACGGCGGCTTTCAACTCGGAGTCGTATTTCGGTTTGGACACACTGATTGGACCCGCAACGCCATGGAATCCTGAAAAAGTTTAGAAAAATCCTAAACAGCTTTTATGACTTTATAATCCTGCATATCTTTAATTATGATCTTATCCTATGCACTATAATATGACTTTAAAAGAAATAAATAAACAATTATTAGAAATGTAATGCATTTTAAAAGTTATGAAACAATTATCAGTTGATTTTATTTATTTCATTTACTTACATAATGTAATTATTCTAATGATACCTAGAATATACAAATAACCACAACTAAATATAGTACTTCAAGCACAGAAAAATTATATGTACTATAATATACTGCACAATATTATATTATAGTGTAGTAAAACATAATACAGTATTTCAAATACAGAGAAATCATATGATAGTATTGAAAAGTACTATATTGTAGTGCAGTATAGAATAATATAGTACTTTAACAGCACAGAGAAATGATATGTACTATAATATAGTACTTCAAAAGCTTATCATAGTTCATATAACATCAAGCACAGTGAAATTATATATACTATAATATAGTGCGATGTAACATGATATTGTATTTCAAGCACAGTGAAATATGTTTATAGTACATAATATTATGGTACTTTAATAAACACGGAGAAATGATATGTAGTATAATATAGTACTTCAAATACTATATTATAATGTAGTATAACGTAATACAGTATTTCACGCACAAAGAAATTATATGTTCGATTATACAGTGCACTATAACATAATATTATATTTCAATTACAGAGAATTCCTATGAACTATAATATAGTACTTGAAGTACCATATTATAATCGTTATACTTTCCATAATAAATCGTGGGCTTTCCTCCTAAAAGGTTCTTTATTTAAAATGAGCAGCCCCTTTTAATCTATTGATCTTAAATTTAAAATAATATATAACGTTTAAAATGCATTGGAGCCTAATAATTACATTCTTTTTTCATATTTTTATCACTGAAATATTCTGGGATTAAAATTTTTAAAAAAAGTCTATATATTTTAATCTGAAAGTCTAAATATTTTAATTTTTGCACTTCCCGTAGAAAAATTCAGTCAGTGTGACAATATAATCATTATAAACAAACTCAAATTTGCATATATTTTGAAAGAAATGAAATCTGATAGAAAGAAAAGAATCATAATTTTCATACCATTGTGGGCAAAGTCACTATTAGTATTATTTTCCAATTTCTTAAAATATGGCAACACCTCATCGTAGCTCCACCCAACTGCACCACCTGCCGCCCAATCGTCGTAATTTTTGCTGTTTCCTCTCAGATTCAGCATGGCATTGATGACACCTGAACCGCCAATAGCTTTACCACTTGGCCAAGCCACGCTCTAAAACAAAACAAATATATAAGTGCAATTTTTTAGTCAACATAAAACGTTCCAAAATTTATGATTTCTTTTAAATGATTAAATTATGTATCGTAATTTTAATTGCAATGAATAATTATACAGGATGATTATAATTAAAGTCTTGTATTCAAAATGCTGTAAAAAAAGGAACAACTCGTCGCTATGAGTTCAAATTTGAACTGAAGATACTGGGAAACGGTATGGCATCAAAAAAAAAAAAACATTGCACCGATTTTTCCCATCCAAATTGGTATGATCTTGCCGTGGTGCATGGGCTTTCCCTAACAGCGTCACAACTGTTGAATGATTTGGAAGTGATTTTTCCATCAAAAACGGAAACAATCAAACAGTTGGTTTAATGTGCAACTCACGCCAAATACGTTGTAATTTCGATTCAAAATATCACTGGCAGCCGAATTCCCTTTCTTTATGCCGCGTACTATACAACGTTCTATTAATGCACTTTGGAACTTTTTGATACCGTATCGTTTCCCTATTTGTCAAGTATCTTCAGGTCAAATTTGAACTCATTGACGAATGGTTCTTTTTTTTACAGCATTTTGAAAGTAAAACTTTTAATTATAATCACCCTGTATATTTGTTTTTCAAATACAATTAAATGAACGTTCCTTTAGATTGAATTTGTGATGTACAAATCGGGTATGAAGTATGGGTATCGGGTAAACTGTTTTACAAGCACAAACTCAGTTTCATGAGCCGGCCACCAAATTGTTAGCTGTTGAATCAATGCCAGTTGTAAAATGCGGTCAGACGAGGTGCCTTGCAGAAACGTTCGCAGCTAGCGTGCAGAAAAGCTGAGGTTCGAATCTGCTGGAGGCAATGATGTAGCTACTGGTTTCAGAAACTAGGAGACTCGATGGCGATTAGGGCAATATATGGAAAAAGCGTCCGGTATAGATAGTGCGGGTTTTTATTATTCAATACAAATAAGTTCCAAGATTTGTTTGTTAAACAATAACTGTTAAAAAAAAACTTAACTGTGGAGCCTGATGGTCGAGTGGTTAGCGCTCTGGCCCTCGGTACCACAGGTTTCGGGTTCGAATCGCGGCAGTGCCATGGATGTTCATAGCGGTTCGGAATCCACTTAAGCCCTAGGTCCTGGTCTCATATGACCGTAGAGCGTCACACAGCCCAGTTAGACTTCTGTCACCCACATCCTTCCCAAACTCTATAAGGGCAACTCAGCTCTAGGCACAGTGGTGTGGTGTAGTAAAAATTAACTGTGCAAAATTTTCATTTACGAAAAAAATTAAACTATTTGTTTGTGATTTAGATAACTTTTTCATTTACTAAGGTCATTTTGACATCAATTAAAAACTATGTAAAAGCCTCTACAATCTTACTCTGTTAATAAGTCCAGCTCCTGTATGTTCTTGAGGGGCGGTGCTATAGTTCCAATCAATATCTGATTGGATGAAACTTCTAGCTACCGTCGGAATATCTGTCACTTTCGGTGGCGATTTTCCTGCTTCCAATAAGAGAACATTTACACAATGCTTCTCAGCCAATCGACTGGCCACAACAGAACCAGCTGAACCTCCTCCCACTGAAAGAATGTAACACTTTAGTATAATTCTATCTTTAAAATGTATGTTTCAACAAACATCAAAATACTGATTTTAAATGTATCTGGATATAAAATTAAATGTATAAAGGAATATTTTAAAAGTGAAACGTCTGATTTCAATGAGATTAAACATCTTTCTAACATCTTTTTAATGTTTTACATTTTTTTTCTCACGGGGAAGAGTTTTAGCATTTCATTACCAGGAGAAAGGATTGTATATTATTTGACAAGTATATAATAACAACCCATCGCTCAAATTTGACAGCAGACAAGCAGTGTTATGGGTAGTTATTTTACATGAAATTAGTGTTTTATATTAATGAGAACAACCTGTCGCTCAAATCTGGATAATCTGGTCCGATATCATGGATAATGAGACTCAGGAAATTAGCGAATGTCTGCGCGACCTTCACAGGTCGAAACAACTACAGATGGAATATGGACTACACTATGAGTTGTTCCATCAGATTGGTGATCGACCATGAGCTGAGAAATGTATATTCCAATGAGAAGGAGGGAGGCTGACCCTTCCCTAGGTCTAATATAGACCGAGACGTTACAATGTCAATGAAGACTTCTTGGCATTTATTTTTTTCAGCAAAAGTTAATAAAAAAAAAGATATTTTGTATTATGCTATTTACTGAAGATGGGTAAAATTTTATCATGTAGGTTAGAGTGTTCTAAATTTTACGAATAAACTGCTTTTTAATATGTGAACAACCTTAAATTTCTACATTTTAATTTTCAATTCTCTCTCTCTCTCTCTCTCTCTCTCTCTCTCTTGATTTAATTTTTTTTTTGGAAGTGGATTTACCCTGTTTCGTAAAAGTCTGGAATTTTTTTACCCGTAAAATATATAGATATTGTTTTGGCGACAGTAGAGCCGTTGTGTCCTTGACCACTTTCAATTTTGAAAAACATTTAAAATTTCTTTTACGAGCTTTTTTTATACATAATTTTATTAATATTTTTATGTTTTGAAAAGCAACTACGAATCAATTTTGTAAAAAAAAAAGAAATTAAAGTTTTAAGCAGATCGTCAATCAGATATTAAATTGAAAATGGCAGATGTTGTCATAATATATGTCATATAGATTACAAAAAAAAAGCATCAAGTATCTATATATATCTTAAAATGGATCAATATTTAAGTAAATTTTGTCCTCGAAGATTTTGAAAATAAATATCATATTGAAAATTTTAACTTAAAGTAATTATTAAGTAATTTTATGGTCAACCTGTATATCGGCTCAGTTGATTATGTTATATATTTATTAATGTTCTAAAATTTTAACAACTGTGTTCGATTCCTTTTTCTAAATCGTTTGGCCTTCGATATCTTTTTGAAAAACGTGCTGATGCCCACGAATTTAAAACGTGACCTTGGGGCTTCATAGAGATAACAAAATGTATTACTAGCAATACATCTCAGAATCCATTAGACAAGGATTACTCTAGACAAATTTATCGAAACATTTATGTACGCCTTGTAAAAAAAAAAGGCTTCTCGAAAAAAAAAAAAAAGAACAATTTGATTCTGGTTAATCACCTTCAAAATTAGCATAGGCTATAATTCTTCTGTGCATGTGTTTGCCACCAAACTCCAAAACGGATGGACCGATTTTGATGAAATTTTTTTGTGTATGTTTAACAAAACATGGAGAATGTTTTATGCTATCCCTTTTATTGTAAGTCACTACCAGATGGTGCTGCAGTCTATAAACTTCTATATCGCTCAACCAATCGCTATGAAAATTGATAACAATGTGCATTCTAGTATGGAAAATAGGTTCGCGCTATACACTTTATTGTTACTTGCCAGCAGATGGTGCTGTAGCATTTCATCTTATATACCGTTCAAACGATATCCATGAAAATTAGTATGCACATATACTGGAACATGGAGAAAACATTTACGATAAGTAATTTTCTACAAAGTATATGTATATATATATTTTGCAAGACAACGTATGACCGGTTTTGCTAGACTAACAAAAATTTCTTTCTAATTAAATTCTATTGGATCTTTCATGCTTAATTCTTTTTATATTTTTATATGAAATATTTTTAATGTAATGAAAATATGTTTTAATATCAAATAAAATTATAGAATCTCAATTAATTTTAAGATGTATCTAATTTATTTTTAATATAATCCATACATATCTCATATTGGACCAATATTTTAGTGAATTTTGTTGTTTTCAAAAATTTGAAATTTTGTTTTCAGAAATTTTGAAAATAAATACCATGTGATACAAAATTTTAAGTATCATTAACTTTTTCATTTTGCTATTAAAGAAAAAAATTTTTAAAAAAAAAAATTATTCATAATTCAGTAATGTATTGTTTCCATTTCTATCAAAAAGAAAATTCTTAAATAGCACGGAAAATCGGTGCTAATCGGTGATAAGAAAACTTCATAAGGTCTTAAGTTTGTTTGTTTTTCAACATATTGCTTATAGAGCATCATTATTTTAAAGCTGTTTTAATGTAAGCACAATGAAATCCCGGCTATTCTTACTATTAAAATATTTTGTTCACAAACTTCAGCATATTCTGATATTAAAATCATTTTTAGCAATGGAATGTAAGAAAAATAATTATAAAACAAAAATTTCATTTACATAATTTATAGTTAAAAGAAGTAATTAAAAAAAAAATAAAAAAAATAAATAAAAAAAAAACCCGACCATATTAGTTATTGTTTGTTATTTTTAATGTCATTTATTATTGTCTTTGAATACTGGGCTCTTTGACTATTGCCATTTGCCTCCAAATGGCTATATATATATATATATATATATATATATATATATATTATATATATATATATATATATATATATATATATATATTATATATATATATATATATATATATATATATATATATATATTATATATATATATATATATATGAGGACATTCTGGCTACAGATTTGTCTTTCCGATCTTGAACATTGACACAGAAGTTGTAAGTAGGGCTTATGTATATATATATATATATTTATATATATATACACATTTAGATATAGTAGATTGAATGATACCACCCTGGTGCATCACCTGGCCATCTGGGAATCACCAAATCCAATGAAAGGATATTTCTATTTACAGATTTGTCTTACAGATCTCCGTCATTGACCTGAAGCATTAATTTTGGTTTCACTTATGTGCTTTCGAACCCTTCTCCTCTAGTTAGAATGCTCAATTCATTATAGCCCCAATTTGTCCTGGTCTTCAAATATTGTTTCGTGTCTTTAATATACATCATCAACACTTGTCAAAATTTTGTGAACGTCATAAAATTGCTATAACGATATAGACAGAGTATCTTAAACTGTCACAGAAATACTTCTACTACTCACCAATAATGTAGTCGTAGGCATCTTTAATTTCGGTCTTCGTGTCCGGAGTATGCTTCTGTCCAACCATCGACAGCAAGATGAGTGGCAGGAGTTGTGACGCCGCGTAAGGTGTCGGGTAGGATGTTTCCAACGTTAGATTATACATGGCTCACTGTAAAAAAGATTCCACAGTAAATAAAACATATACGAAAGTATTCTAATAATACAAGATGATACCAACAATCTAATATCTCACTGGCAGTTTATAGTGCTATCCTTTACTAGCTGATATATACAATTTCAGGACAATCGCTTAGTTAATATACAACGCTTTAATCGAGACATTACAAATATGAAAATGGACAAATTGGAAAGACGAACTGTTATGTAATATTCATTTGAAAATTTTGAGCCCATTTCAGATGAAATAAGAAATTAACTCTTCTCTGTTATATTCGACGATAAAACAGTGGGTTTTTTGAATTTAAAAAAGGTCATACGAGCGCTAAAGACGAACCTGAATCCCCTGGTGAGGTAACCACTCTCGATAATTTAGAAAAGGAAAAGTGTAGGAAGACAGAAACTACGATAATCAAATTGTTAAAATATAAGAAGAAGGTGTAAGTAATATTTTATGCATGAAAAGTCTGCCCCATGTGGGTGCTGCGTTTGAAAAAAATTCAATAGGAAACTATTACAACTACGCTCCTATACTAATAAAGACCCGTAGCACCAGGACTTGTATAAACATGTACGCATGTCTATAGTATAGACTTGTATAGGCATGTTTAGTTTCCTGCTTGCTTTGGAAACTATACATGAAATTCCTGACGATGCACTACAGATTTATACTGAAGGCAATAGGAGTGGTGATGGTGCTATTTCGGGTAGCTGGGGAGTTTTCATCAAGCATGGGAGTGGCATTAAGATTTGTAAGAGGAATCCTAACAACTGCTCAAGTTTTTAGGGCAGAACTCATGGCTATCGAAAAGGTTCTGAATGATTATGTCAATAAGGGTATCAATACAGACGTTGGATTCTGAGATATAGCCGAAGCTCTATTCAGCCCCTGGCTGAAAGGTGGAAACACGGCGATGGACTGGCAACTGGCGTACCGTTTACAACAACAACAACAGCAACAGCGGGAAATACCCCTTACATCTCCTCATCTTAATTAATACATATGTTTGGAATTCTAATGGCTGCTTAATTAATGTTAGTAAAAAAAAAGATAATAGTTTCTAAAAATTCAAATTAAAGTGGTACTCAAAAAAATTTTAAAAATACTATTGATAAAAAGTAAAATACAAAATAAAAGAAGTTAAAAGTTAAATTTTTAAATTCGGTACAATTAGGGACCAATTGTCGATGCCATAATACTATTGAAAACGTAAACAAACTTGTTTACAAAACACTGAAAGGATTATGCTGAACGGTAGGAGCCAATGAATAATCTGAAAAGCAAAATTTTAAATGTCCCCACAAAAAAAAAAAAAAAAAAATGGCGATGGAGCTATTGTGAATATTGTTCATGGTTCGTGGGTGATTGAGTGCCCATCATAATATTTTTTTTTTTTTCAGTGTAGGTGTTTACTACAACGAGATTGCAGATGAGATGGCCAAGGAGGCCGGCCTTAAGAGTTCTACTGATGGTGACTGTCTCTCTTTCTCGGAAATTGCCTCTAGGGACAAATTAATTATCAACTCCTCTTGGAGAAAGGCCCCCGGAAGTGAGTGCTATGATCGTTACCGTCCTGGTGCTATTTTAATTGGGGTGGGCAGTAGATCCGAACAGACAGCTCTTGTTCACCGCAGTGATCATATTCGAGATCAACGTCATGTGTTAGGCCACAATGTTTATCCTCTTTTTTCCGAAATATTACTTGATTCAAATTACTCCAGCCTACATCTTGACTTGAATTAGTAGTGTTGCCAAAAGAAATAGTTGTCCTCCCGTCCTGTAGCGATTTTTCATTGTTTCATGGATCGGATTGTTGATGGATTGATTGTTTCATTCACACAGGTTCATGGACTTGGTCTAGATGTTTTTGTCGACCAAGTGGGATAAGAAGCATCAACATTACAACTGAAAATTTAGCACTGTATAAGAAAAAACCCAGAGAATCCTTTGCCACGATTCATAACTAGGGATGAGATTTGGATGCATCATTACTCTCCAGAAAGTAAACAACAATCAAAATAATAAACAGAGGCTAATGAAACAACTACGAAAAACACAAAAACAGTCAGCCAATAACGTAATGACATCTGTTTTATTGAATGCAAAAATAATTATATTTATATAATTACCTTGAAAAAAGTTAAAACCATCAATAGTACGTACCATAATCATAAATAGTACGTAAACTTATTGCAGAGTTTGAAAGGCAAGGCTAAGATAAAGCGACTATATCCAGATAATATATACAAATCAACTAACTAAAGTCAGCGAACCAAAAACCGGACCAACAGGTTAAAATCAATGAATTGAAGTTCGAATTGCTTAACAATCCGCCGTTATCGTCAGATTTATCGCGTAGCGACCACCATCTGTTTTCTAACATCAAAAAATATCTTGATGGATAAAGATTTCCGAGCAATAACGAGGTAATTGATGAAGTAAATGAATATTTAGAGGTTTGGTTTGGTTTGTCACTCTACGGTCATCTTGTGCACACTTTGGGCTAAACAGACCGGGACCTATAGTTTAACGTGGATTCCGAACCACTCATAAACATCCATGCCACCGCCAGGATTCGAACCTGAAGCCTGGGATACCAAAGGCCAGAGCGCTAGCCACTTGGCCACCAGGCCGCTAGGATATTTTGAGGAGCTCGAAGAATCACTTTTAAACAGGGCATTATTAAATTAAAGAATCGATTTGAAAATTGCATTTAATCTTTTGTGCAGATTATATTGAAAAATAAAAGGCATTTTTTTTTCCAAATTCTTTTCCTCCAAAACACAAAATAGGAGCCGTTGGGATTTGGCGACTTTTTTTTTTGAATTTTAGGATGATTGATTTTTTTATGCAGTTTATTTTGACAAACAGACAATGTTCGTTTCTGCATAAAAATATCTCTTTAGAGTTATTTTATTAATGATATGAATATCAATTTCTTGATTGTGCACAAATTAAATTCCAGTTATTGGGTTTTGAAACTAATGCATTAGAATTTCACATCTTATACAATTAAAAATTAATAATAATAAAAAAATACCAAATAAAATGTATAATCGGCTATTCATAAAATAGGTTACTCATAAAATTACTCAATAATTACTTAAAAAGAAAAAGAAACTTTACATTAATTAATAATTTAATTATACAATTATTAACCCGTGAAAGAATTAAAAAATAAACCATTAAGAAATAGTTAATTTTATAATTATTATCTCATGAAAGAAATTTAAAAAACCAACCAATAAGAAACATTGAAAGTCGTTCAGAAAGAAACGAAGCCACTCTTCCCAAAACAATATCCATAATTTTATGGTCAAATTTATTTAATTAAATAACTATTTTCATATCAGTTAAATGACACTAAGAAGCAAGCAAGCTAATAATGATCAAAAATATGTCCAATTTGTGGCAAGGAATACAATATTTCAGATCCTTTAATAGCGGAATACAACTTTAATTAAACTGCATCACAATCAATTATACAACAAATATCAATTAAAATAATATCATAATAAAACTTATCAGTTAGAATTTAAGTTAATTTTGTTCAAATTCAAATTTTATTCATTTATATCATATCTTAAAATTTGAATAAATTAAATTAATTCAAGTTTTAAGATATCATGTTAATGATTACATAAATAATTTTAAAATTCTAAATGTTATTGTTGTTCTAATGCAGCTGGGAATACAGATGCAGTTAATCTTTATGCCATAAGCCCGTTTCTTGTTGGGACTGCACCGACATTACTCACTATTAGGCAGGGACCTACACTTTAAAGTGGATTCCGAACCACTACCCAGGGGGCAAATGCAGCTTGAATATATGCTACGGAAGCGAGTAACACTATCCCCACAACGCTCTACGATCCTATTAGACCGGGACCTACGGTTTAAAGTGGATTCCGAGCCACTACAAACATCCATGGCACCGCCGGGACTCAAACATCCATGGCACAGCCGACTCCGAAACCTGTGGTACCGATCACCAGAGCGCTAGCCATTCAGGTCCTACAGTTTTAAATATATTAATTCTTTAATTAATTGTGAAGTAAAATAACTGATTATCTAAACTTACAAGAAAAAGCCAGGTATAGTATCGAAGATCCTTTTATATTTCACCAACAGTAGTAATAACAGTTTTAAGTATAGAAATTCTTTAATTAATTAAGAATTAAAATAATTAAATATTTAAACTTACAAGTAAAAAGTCAGGTACAGTATAGAAGATCCTTTTATACTTCACCAACAGTACTTCTTTTTTAATTTATGTTGGAAATGAAGTATCGAATTTTTAATTTTGATGCTTTTAAATTCGATATTCGATTTGTTATCAATGGCGATACTTCAAAATTTATCTCTGAACATATTGAACATTTCGCTAGTTTATCTTTAACGGATATCTAATTCGGCAGGTGCGAAGAAGTTAAATGCAGGCATTTCGGAAGTGTTATAAGAGTGCATGTAATTATCTAGGTCACAAATTCGGAAGAAAAGAGATTCCTTCGACGTTGATAACTTCTGCGAAATGGGGCTGACTGTAAATCTTTCTTGAAAGAAAAGGGTGTTTTAAATTTCAAAATGTTTTTTTATCATTTCTTCTTCGAAAATTAAAATTTCTAACTTTTTTTAAATATTTTTCCCCTGAAAAGTGAAAATAAATTTCTTAGTAAAATATTAGTAATAGTTATATATGCTTGAATGATTCGTAATTAGTTTTAAAATTATTCACGACATTGTTTTTCTAAATGTTTGAGCACTTTTCATAATCTCTTGTCAATAATTCGCAGTGCCGTATAACCCGCAAGCACAATTATACGTTGCTGTACAATTAGTCTCGAAAGAGTAAAAGTTCTCGTAAATTGTACAGCAACATATGATCTGTAAGCGTAATTGCCGACTCGATCGATTTTTATTTGCCTTCGATAAACATTGTTTAAAAATTATTATTCTTCAATATAGCAACAGCCCAGTGGTCAGGGCCGGATTTAGATGGCAAGAGGCCCTAGGCTATTCCACTTACGAGGCCCTTTCACCTCCCATTTTTCAATTCCTTCTATTAGCTCACAATCTCCCTATATATATCTTGCTCAAATTTTCAATCGTTCATAAAAATGCCTTTTATTCATCCACTCAAGTTCAAATACATTTTTTTGAACTTCTAGTGGATGATACTTGATGTTAATACAGTTTTTTTTTTCAAATAGTAATTCAATAATTAAATTTAATTAATTCATTTTAGGTTTTTTTTTTTTTAATTTAAGTTGCATATATCTATCAATAGATGGCGCCAGATAAATTTAAAAAAATGAATGAAAATTATTTATAAAGGACTATCTGCAATATAGTGAAAAAAAAAGTAGGAATTGACTTAAAAAAAAAAATTATATTACTTGTTAAGTTTGTAAATTACATGAGGGATAGTAAAATACATCATTACTGTGATATATATCAATATGTTAAATGAAACATGCTGTGATGGGTACTAATCTTTATAAAAAATGTGGCACGGATAATAAATAAATAAAAAGTCGAGAACACTTATTTGGATATTTATTCTCAGCACCATATACAGTACTTGTAACAATAACTAATCAAACATAACACACAGCATTTATAAAGAAAAAAATTCAAATAATAAAAATCTTTGACTACGAAAATAAAATATGTAATAAAAATTATCCTATTTTCTATGAAATTAAATTAAATATATTCAATACATTGAAATTTAAAGCAAATTGAATTCAGATAAATTTATTTCTTAATTTCTCCTTATTTTCGATTCAGTGATTTAGTGTTTACTGTTTTTAGAATAGTGTAATTCTAATTTTCCTAAATAAATTTAATGTAGGCCCCTCTTGATCTTGAGGCCCTAGGCTACGAAGTCTAGTTAGCTTATAGGAAAATCCAGTCCTGCCTGTGGTCGGGCATGGCTCTCTGCCTACTGGCTAATTTGAAAACAGAAGATGTTTTCCTTTTACATGACAGGGGTTGTTGGCCCTACCCCAAACAGTTATATTAGACTGGAACCTACCATTTAAGGTGGATTCCGAACCACTACAAACAGCCATGGCACCGCCGGGACTCGAATATGAAAACCCTGTTGCACCGAGCGCTAGTCACTCGGCCATCTTGGCCCCATTACATATTTACGTTTTCCAACAAATGCGTGATTTATTATTATTTTTTCGTAATTTTAGCTTTTGATTGATTGTGTTTTTCTTACTAACTCACTTTTCAGAAGTTTTATGGAATAGAAAATTATTTTGTAATTTTTGTAACTTTTAAAATATATTTTATGAACTCTATTGGTTTATTTAATGCTCATTTAAAAATTAGAGACTTTTTGTAAATATATATTCTCCACATTGACATAACAACCCATGGTGGGCCAAGCCCCGTTTGCCTACTGGCAAATTTCGAGACAGGAAATATTTTCTTTTTATTGGTTAGGGGTGTCAGCTCTACGCCCAACGCTCTACAGTCATATTAGACATGGGCCTCGTTTTAAGGTGGATTTGAACCACTATCATGCATGGCACCGCCGGGACTCGAAATATGAAACCCTGTTGCCCCGAGCGCTTGTCACTCGGCCATCAGGCCCCATAACATATTTACGTTTTCTAATAAATACGCGAAGGGGGAAAAGGCAGCCAAGGGATGATGAAGCGCCAATTTATTTTAGTGCAAAAAAGGAAGGAGATATTTGCCCCAAATTTTATTTCCTTTAGAATAGGAGGGACGAGCTCTATTATAATACTATTTTATGAGTATGATCCATGTTGTTGGTGGTGTTGTATCCTTCACGGAAGGGGCAGTTCTGTTGTGATGGAGCACCCGCAAGTAGAAGTCTGACTTGCCTCCAAGTCGCTGAAGAAGGATGGCTGTGCCTTCCGGGAGGACTTTTAGGGGATTACTTGCATTTGCGTATCGTATGGGATAAAAACCGGAAAACTCTCACCAGATAGTCCGACTCACGTGGGAAGATGCTGAACATCACAAACACCATCGAATCGCCTCGTTTTCAATTCCTTCTTTTAGCTCACACTCTCCCTATATATATGTTGTTCAAATTTTCAATCGTTCATAAAATACTTTTTTGTTCATCCACTCAAGTTCAAATACATTTTTTTTTTAACTTGTAGTGGTTGACACTTGATGTTAATGCAGTTTTTCAAATATTAATTCAGTATTTAAATTTAATTAATTAATTTTAGTTTTTAGATTTAAGTTTCATATATCTACCAATAGATGGCGCCAGATAAACTTAAAGGGAATGAAAATTATTTATAAAGAACTTTCTGCAATTTAATGAATACCAAATGAATATGACTTTAAAAAATTTTTTTTTTATATTACTTGTTTCAAATAGTGTCTACAACAAAGCCGCCAACAGATTGAACCTCAACCCTGATGCTCACCAGCGGCTCACGCTTCCATTGAGTCACGAATCGTTTTTAATAAATGCGCTCAGGAAAAAGGAGCCAAGGAGTGATAAAGCGCCAACTCTAGAACAAAGAGGCTAATTTTGTTTTCAACCAATTTTTTATAATATGGAAGAATATGGAGGCCCGCTCTATTATATCATTACTCTACGAGCATTGACCCGTAAAAATACATTAAAAAAAAATAATTAAATTATCTTATTGCAGGGTAAAATTGGCAACTGAAAATATTTCTATGGCAAGATCATATGATTTATTTTTATTCTCCACACTGATATTCTATAACAGGGATGGGCAAACTACGGCCCGCGGGTCAACTCCGGCCCACCGGAAAATTCTATCCGTCCCGCGGATAAAATTTTAATTTGCCAGTTCGAGACAAATTAAAAGAAATATATAGCAGTTGTTTCTAAATATGCCAAAGTTAGAGTTTTACAAATCATTGCTCCAAAGTTTCCCAAATTTAATATCTCACGCCCAGAAAATCAGTGCTATGTTTGCTTCATCTCTATATGTGAACAAGTGTTTTCAACTATGAACCTTAGAAGGAATTATTTCAGAAGTAAACTGACAGATGAGCATTTCTGATTCCTTATAGTGAAGTTCTCACTTCGAACACTCAATATAATGTGAACATTTAAAAAATGAAATCGCAATTTCATTCATCTCATTAACATATTTAAATTGTAAAACTTGTACATTGTTTTTAAAATTTTAGAAAAATTTATTTTGGCCCGCCAATTTTTTTTTTAATTTTTAGCCCGCGACCGAAAAAGTTTGCCCATCCCTGTTCTATAATAATTGGAAGCAAATGTCCTAAATTTCCAGTTTACAATTTGTTATATGTGAGTGTGTTATTTAAATAATATGACCATTTATAAGATTGTTTAATAACACATAGTATTTTTACCTGCTAAAATTCGCTTAGTTAAGGCTATCTGATTGACAATTCTCTCTTCAGCAAACTCTTAAGCAAGCTTAATGATAGTTCGTTTTCCTAGTTTTCCTCTCATATTGCATAAATGTCGGCTAGTTATCCTTCAATTGCAACCTTTTGTATAAATGATGTAATTGACTTCCATGCTCTTTAAACGATTTTCTACTGATTCATCTCCTCTAACCTTGAGTGAAAGGCTTCAAGGTTGAATGCTTGGAATTTACTGTTGCTAAAGCTTTTCTTTCAACTTTCTGCATAGTTGACTTTTGAGTGTTTCCGTCTCTGATATTGCAAAATGATAACAGCTTTTCGTGTTGCTATGTAGGATTAATATTTACAAACTGAGCAATTTTATTGTGCCCGACTATTGACTCAGTGGCAACTTGCGTTGCTGGTGAGCATTAAGGCTGAGGTTCAATCCTCTGGCGGCTTTGATGTGGACAAAACGAGGAGAAAAAGACGAGGTTTGATTTGATTTGTTCTACGGTCAATTCATGCGCACGCTGGGCTGATTAGACCGACACCTACAGTTTAATGTGGATTCGAACCACTCACAAATATCTATGCCTTTGCCAGGATTCTAACCTAAAGTCAGGGGTATCAACGGCCTAAAGAGCTAGCCAATTGGCCATTAGGTAGCACAAAAAACGAGATTTGGTTTGGTTTGTCGCTCTGCGGTCATCTTGTGCACACTTTAGGGTAAACAGACCGTGAGCGATCCACTACAAACATCCATGACTCGAACCCGAAGCCTGTGGTACCGAGCGCCAGAGCGCTAGCCACTCGGCCATTCAGGCCCCTCAAAAAACGAGGAACGTCGATGGCGTTTCTGATATTCAGCATCTTGCCTCGTTACTCAGACTACCTGGTGGGAGTTTTCCCCAATACGATAAGCAAATGATGTGTAGTTCCCCCTAAAAGTCTTCCCGAAAGGCGCTACCCTTCTTCAGGGACATGGAGCCAAGTCAGATTTCTACCTACGGGAGCTCCATTACAAGAGAAGCTGCCTCCTACCATTCCCTTCTACCATGAGAACACACGGGTTCATGGACTTGGTATAGATGCTGCTGTCAATCAAGTGGAATAAGAAATATCATTTCATTGATTTGTTGAACAGCTTTACTAAAAGAGCGGGCCTGAATGGTCGAGTGGCTAGCGCTCTGGCGCTATGTATCACAGGGTTCAGTACCGGCGGTGCCATGGATGTTTGTAGTGGTTCGGAATCCACTTTAAGCCGTAGGTCCCGGTCTCCTATGACTGTAAGAGCGCCACGGAGCAAAAGTCAGACTTCTACCTACGGGTGCTCCATCACGACAGAAGCTGCCTCTTTCCCTCCACCCATGAGTAGATCACTCATGGGATGTCCTTCCGCACTGCAGGACATTGAGGTTTAGTCACAACAACAACAACAACAACTAAAAGAGCAAGAAAAAAGTAATCTTTTTCGTTAGTGAATAGGCTCTCATATGTGTTACATAAAGAGAACGAAAAAAAAAAAGTATACATATGGGAAGCTCAAATCAGTTAAATGTCCTAATTCACAACATCTATAATCGTCTTCGGTCTCTAATTCCCGATGATGTCCAAATACTATTATCTATGAGTACAGACAAGTCATATAAACTGTGGTGCTTGACGTCACGAAAATTAATTTAAAATTTATAAAAAAAAATAATTCTTTTTAAATCAGAACATATGAAATGATAATGATTATGACCAACCACATAAAATTGAATGGGCCTGAATGGCAGAGTGGCTAGCACTCTGGCGATTGGTATCACAGGTTTCGGGTTCGAGTCCCGACGGTGCCATGGATGTTTGTAGTGGTTCGGAATCCACTTTAAGCCTTGTTCCAGTCTCATATGACTGTTGAGCGTAGGGCGTAAAGCTAACAACTCTTTCCCGTAAAAAATAATAATAAAAAAAAAAAGCATCTCTCGTCTCAAAATCTACCAGCAGGTAGACGGCCTTGGTCCACACTGGGATATTGCGACAACGATGATGATGACATAAAATTGAATACATTAATTAATTATTTAACATTATAATTATATATATATATCAGGCCGCATACTGAGAGTCAGAGCAATATATATATCGCTCTGACTCTCAGTGTGCAGCCTTATGGCGAATTGTCTAGCGTTCTGGCCTGTGGTACCACAGGCTTCAGGTTCGAATCCTGGCAGTGGCAGAAATGTTTGTTAGAGGTTAAACTGTAGGCCCCGGTCTAATTAGCCCAAAGTGTACACAAAAATTTACCGTAGAGCAGCAAAGCAAACCTGGCGCTCAGTGCCACAAGTTTCAGGTTCAAATCCAGACGGTACTATGTATGTTTGTAGAGATTCGGAATCCACTTTAAACCGTAGGTCCATGTCTAACATGACTGTAGAGCGTTGAGCGTAGGTCTGACAACCCTACCCAGACCCTTACAAAAAAATTAAATACAAGAAATTTCAGTATAGTTTTGAAATTAATTATGGAATTTTTCTACACCATAAAAACTTCTGAACGTGAGTTAGTAAGAAAAAGACACAATGAATCAAAAGACAAAAACAAAATAATAATAATAAATAAACCCAAGTGCTGTAGTTTAAAACGCTTATCATAACAAAAAAATTTATTAGTTTGATTGTTATAGCGCTGTAATCCTATTTTTGAAGTTAGTTGTCTAGACTAGGTGTGAGGGCACAGACCTCTGTGAAAATTTATGACGAATGTTATGCAAACATTGAAGCACGTGTCTTCAACGCAGTAATAAAAAATTAGTACATAAAAGTAGCTTGCTTGAATTATATGACACGTGTAAGTTAATAATAAACACTTAAATGCTGTTCAACATTCGCTTGATGGGCCTTGGGGCCTGATGGCCTACTGACTAGCGCTCTGGGACTCGGTGCCGCAGATTTCGGGTTCGAGTCACGGCTAAGCCATGGATGTTTGTAGTGGTTTGGAATCCACTTTAAACCACAGGTCCCAGTTTCATTTGACTGTAGAGCATTGTGGGAGTAGTGTTCACGTCCGTAGCATATCTTCAAGCAACGTGCCCCCTGGGTAGTGCTCAATGAGTAACAGCCAGCCGTTGCTTGTGGAATAAAAGATTAACTGTCAGCAGCTGTATTGTCAGCTGCATTAGAATAACATGATTTTCTGTAGCCAGACAATCACATCACATCAGTTAGTAAATTATAATTAATGCATCCTTTCAAGCAATTTTTAACGACAAAAGTAATTTAAGGAACTGGTAAAATAAAGGACAAAATACTGGTATGGACAAAATTATTATAACAAAGGTACTGGTAAAATTAAAAGAAAAATAATAACATATTCCATATAATGCCCTTCCGATGCATTGACAACTTAATGTCTCTATTTTAGTCATTTGATCCATTTATAAAACATATCCTACGTCAAAAATATACGTAACTGTAAATATGCTATTTGTATACCTAAATATAGATCCAGAAATTAAGGCAATTAAAAAACAAGTAATATATATAAAAAAAAATTTTAAGTCAATTCCTATTTTTTTCCTCTATATTGCAGAAAGACCTTTATAAATAATTTTCATTCATTTTTTTAAGTTTATCTGGCGCCATCTATTGGTAGATATATGTAACCTAAAACTAAAATTAATTAATTAAATTTAATTATTGAATTAATACTTGAAAAACTGTATTAACATCAAGTGTCATCCACTACAAGTTCAAAAAAAAAAAATGTATTTGAACTTGAATGGAAAGTATTTTATGTACGATTGAAAATTTTAACAAGATATATACAGGGAGAGTGTGAGCTAATAGAAGGAATTGAATAAACATTATTTCATGTATAAAGAATATTTTTATTGTTCTTAAAGTAATTCTCAAAATTAAAATAAGTAAGTATTCAGTTAAAGTAATGTTCGACGATTTAAAAAAAAAAAAAAAAAGTTTGCATACGAAAGGTCACTTACCGCTTTACTAACGAAATCTCCCAAGATGTGATATATTTCCTCACTAATTTTACGGCGCCCAGACTGGATTTATCGACATAAGCCTTTTCCCAGACGTGTTTTGGATTAAATCAGCAATTCGAGAGATAGCGAACAAACGTGTGTTCGGTTTAAAAGAATTTTGTCGGCTTTGTTTTTTGTACCGGAATAAACTTGTGTTGGCTAATTTTTTTTTATTAGAGATTTCTTCAAAGTAAATCACATCCACAAACATTTGCAGTTTGATCAAAATTTTTCATTTCCTAGATTTTTTTTTTTTTTTTTTTTTGCCTTAGATATGAATGTTTAACAACGATTTAGCATTTCGAATAAAATTTCATTTCACTACAAACAAAAACAAAAAAAAGATATATATATAAAAAAAAATTTTTTAAAGTCAATTCCGGCTTTTTTTTTTTCACTATATTGCAGAAAAGTCCTTCGCAAATAAAGTTGAAATTTTCTTCTTACATCTGGCGCCATCTATTATTAGATACATGCAACTTAAATAAAAAAAAAAAAAAAAAAAAAAACTAAAATTGATTAAATAAATTTAATTAATGAATTAATATTTGAAAAAAAAAACTATATTAACATCAAGTGTCCTCCCCTACAAGTTCAAAAAAAAATGTACTTGTACTTGAGTGGATGAATAAAAAAGTATTTTATGAACGATTGAAAATTTGAACAAGATATATATAGGGAGAGTGTGAGCTAATAGAAGGAATTGAATGATAACATATTCCATAAAATGCACTTCCGATACGTTGATAAATTAATGTCTCTATTTTAGTCATTTGATCCATTTATAAAACATATTCTACGTTAAAAATATTCATAACTATAAATATGCTATCTGTATACCTTAATACAGATCCAAAAATTAAGGCAATTAAAAAATAAACATCATTTCATATATAAAGAACATTTTCATTGTTCTTAAAAATAATTCAAAGTTAAAATAAGTAAGTATTCAGTTACAGTAATGTTCGATGATTTAAAAAGAAGTTTGCATACGAAAGGTCACTTACCGCTTTACTGACGCAATCTCCAAGATGTGATAGATTTCCTCACTAACTTTACGTCACCCAGACTGGATTTATCGACATAAGCCTTTTTCCCAGATGTGTTTCGGTTTAAATCATCAATTTGGGAGATATCGAACAAACGTGTGTTAGTTAAAAAGAATTTTGTCGGCTTTGCTTTTTAAGTACCGGAATAAACTTGTATTGGTTAATTTTGTTTTATTTATCAAGAGATTTCTTCAAAGTAAATCACATCCACAAACATTTGCAGTTAGATCAAAATTTTTCATTTCCTAGATTTTTTTTTTTTTTTTTTTTGTCTTAGATATGAATGTTTAACAACGATTTAGCATTTCGAATTAAATTTCATTTTACTACAAGCAAAAAAGCTGCAATAACACCAGGAATGCATTCTTTTTTAAAGCAGAGGGCCACACAAAAAATAAATTGAAAACATATATTGGGCATACACCATATCATTGAGCCCAAAAGATTAACTATAAACATTGATAAATATTCAAGTGTGTATACACACACACATATAACTGGGACCTGATGACCCCAGGCTCGGGGCCTGAATGGTTCGAATCCACATTAAACTGTAGGTGACTAAAGTGTGCAGTTGACTCTGATTAACTAGTATTGATAAATATTCAAGTTTATACACACACACATATATATATAGGCCCAGGCTCGCGGCCTGAATGGCCGAGTGACTAGAGTTTCGGGTTCGAGTTCGAGTCCGGCGGTGACATGGATGTTCGTAGCGGTTCAGAATCCACTTTAAATTGTAGGTCTCGGTCTAACGATCGTTGAGCGTCGTGGAGAGTGACATATTAAATAGGGAAAATGAACTCATATATAGTGTTTAGGGTATTATAGTCCTTGTTGCTTCACATCCCCATATGCCCCTTCGATTCAAACCACAGGTTCGATAGACCCGGCTGTGTCATGGATATTTGTAGTAGTTCGGAATCCACCTTAAGTAGTAGGTCCGGTTTAATATGACAGTAGAACGTTGGGCGTAGGGCTGACAACCCTTCAACATAATAAGGGGAAGCGTTTTCTGTTTCGAAATCTGCCAATAGGCCTTGGCCCACCATGGGGTTGTTGTGCCAATGAAGAAGTTAATCTTTACTTACACTACTTCAAAAAAAAAAAAAAAAAAAAAACTGTTTAATCCACAAACGTGCTTTTATGTATAAGGATGACCTAATTATTTCTAACAATCTAAATTTTCAAAAAAGAAGAAAAAAATCTTTCATGGTTTTTATCTACCACATACATACAATTAGTGGTATACAATATTTAAAACATTTAAAGGCAAATAATTATAGATTCATGGAAGGACTCCACTTCTAAGCCGAAAACCCAAAACTCAGCTACGTGCACAAAATATACTTCCTCTCCGTGTAATAGTCTGTAAGCCAATTAATGCACTAAATATATTTCCTTTCAGGATGAGAAGACTATAAACTAAACTTTCTCAGCAGGGAGTACGGTTTGTGCTGTACTTTCCCCATGAGTCAGAATCTCAAGGCCTACTGATTATTTCTTCTGAACTCCAAAGGAAAGGGTGCTTTTGCCAGTGTGTAGGAGGAAGCATGGTTGCATAAATTATATTATTAACTTGTGATTACCAATAAAAATAACAAATTTTTTTCGGTCAGATAATAACGCCGTGCAAGATAAATATCAGTATTTGAATTGATATATTTTTTAATAATAAGTTTGAATTATGCTGTATTTTACAATGTATTTTATTATCATTAAACATGATCATAAAAAAACTTTGTGTTATTTTTTTTTAAGTAATTGCATTACTTTAATTTTTATTTTATACATTAAAAATATTATTCTAAGAAAAAAAATCTGGTGGCTTTCCTTTTACTGGCAAAAAAGATCTGTATAAAATAGGTTAACCCTTCTTTTAGATAATAATAATAATAATAAATTGAAATTTTGAATAGTTTTTTTGGAAATAATTTTTTAAAAAAATGTACTTATACTTTCTAATAATCATTTAAAATATAATTATAAATTTTGTAAGTTTTTCAGAAACATATATTTATGCATAACTATTATATTTAAATTTATTCTAATATGTATATGAATGCACGTTCAGGATCATGGTGAAGATATGTGTCGACATTTGGCTGTCAAAATACCAAATCACGAAGAGCTGGAAATGTTGAACTACAGAATGCCCGATTAAGAGAGTTATTTTAATGGAAAGAATTGACAAAGAAAATAACTAATGAAGATTCATTATAAATTATTTATTACAGTACAACATACATCAATGTTTCTGCAAAATTCTCCAAAATCCCTGACTGCTTATTTACAATATATACATTTATTTTTATAATATGCATCATGATATATTAGCAGCTTTTGATGATTTATTGGCCTTTTTGCTTTCTTACCAAAGGGTTTATAAATAATATGTACTTCAGAATCATGATTTTCCCATGCTTTGTAATTAGCATGCTTGACTTTACCTTCGTTAAGAATGTCTACAACTTTCTGCCTTTTCAAAGCTGCTTCAATTGCCTTTTGAGCAGGTAATTGATCTAAATCGTTTTTAGCTATAGAAATGCTATCGACCTCATCTCCATTGATCTAAAAAATGCAATAATACAATATTAGATGTAAACCAGTACTGCTTATAACAATTCAATTTGAATATGAAAATATCCTTAAATAATAATAGGAATATACACTTGACATCTCAAAAATAAATAAACTTTTTACAATAGTTTATTTATATGAAAAAATACATCAATTCTTACTGGATTATTATTAAATCTCAATAAGAAAGTAATTATCCATTCATTAGGTTTAATAATTATTATTAAGAGAAAGTATTAAAATATTAATTTAGAAACTAGTATAGTTATTAGCACAATTTATCATCCCATATAAGAAAAAAACACCATTATACTAACTTTTTAATATGATAAAATATGATGTTAATAACTGTTATGTAAATAACTTTGTTTTAATATGATAAAAAAAATGTGTTAAAATATTTTTATCATATTAAAACACTTTTCAATATAATAAAAAAAACGATGATTTCTTCCAGGAAATAAAATACTCATCATCATCAGTGGATTTTTAACAGTCCCATGGTGGGCCACGGCCGTCTACCTGTTCGCAGATTGGTAGCGAGTGAGATGATGATTGTGGTGAGATGCTTCCTTTTCTTTTAGGGGTAGGGGTGTCAGCACTATGCTTAATATTCTATAGCATATGAGACTGGACCTACAGTTTTAAAGTGGATTCCGAACCACTACAAACATCCATGGCACTGCTGGGACTCAAATCTAAAACTGTGCCACTGAGAGGCAGAGTGCTAGTCATTCAGCCATCAGGCCCCAAATAAAATACTAATTAAAAATATTTTTAAAACAAAGACAGGCCAAATGAAACAAGAGCTCAGAGACAAAGATCAATATCAATATTATTTTATTTACATTTTCTCACTAAATTTTATTTGATTTTTAACAGTGTTAACAAGTCTTATATATTAAAATTAATAGAAAAAAAAAAAACTGTCAGTTTTTAAAGACGATAATATAAAATGAAATCATATAAAATGAATTTATATAAAATGAAATCATGCGAACAAATATTTAAAATTTAAAAAAATTACTTTTATATACATTTTTTTTTTCCTTTGAACATTCAGTTTAAAATGCTTAAAATTTTTCCTACCTTAATTACTATTTCCATAGAACAATCTGCAGGTATCTCAGGCCACTTTTGATGTAAAACAGGTTTTTTTGTCTGGAATAAAATATAATTTAATTTCATAATTCAAAACAGAATTTAATAAAATGCATATATAAAATGCATATATTCATATATATATGCATATAAATGGAGCAAATAAAATTAATATAATGCATATGCATATTCATTTATAAATGAAAAATAAATGCATATTTTACTTAAGTCAAAATTAAGTAAAATATAATGAAAAGTATTAAAACACACTAATAATGTATTCAAAAAGTTTCACAATGAAAGATTGCCAAATAAACAAAATGAGATTTTAACAATTTCTATAATAAGATTTCTGTAATCAATATGCAGAAAACATATATATTGTAATATGTAAAACTAAGTTCTATAGAGTAATTTCTAAAACAACAATAAAATTAATAAATTCAGCTGTATTAAAAAGAAAAAATATGTTTAGTATTCTTTATTAAAATAAAAAAGTATCTAACATTAAATAAAAAACATCTAGTATTATTACAAAATAGCTAGATGAAGAAGGAACATTGAAATTACTCTTAGTTTTATGTGTTTTAAAACCTTATAATGCAAACTTTTAAAAAAATATTAATTAAAAATGCTATATATAACTATATATAATTAAAAAAAAATTAAATGACTAAAAGATTATATATATATATTATATATTATTTTATTTATAAAATATTAAAATGAAAAGTAAAATGTTTAAATAATACTTACTATGTCAAATGAGGGTTCTTTACCAGATGCAGCACTACTAAATGCAGTCCACAATTCAGAACTGAAATGAGGAGCCATGGGAGCTAACATAATCAGCAGATTGCCTAAAGTTCTTTCAAAAAGCATCTGTTTGAGCCATGGCTTTAGGAATACGCTGAGTAAAATAGTTATTAATTATTTAAAAAACATATATTTTTATTATATATATGCAAGACACATTTTAAATTCTGAGAAAGAAAAAATACATAAACAATTCATAAATATTAATATTAAAAGAAAGAGTGCAAGAACATTGATATACCTTATTATGTAACTGTTGATAAAATAATACTAAGCAAAATACTTTTATTCAAAAAATAATTTTAAATATATTAAAGATTCAAAATGTTTTGCATAAAGATATCTTATAGATTACTGTGATATAGAATTCCATCAATATTGCTGAAATATTTTTCATCTTTTTTAAAATCAATTTATAGAAATACATTTCAGATCACTGAGCATGTGGGAAATTGATAAGCAGCCAAGTAAGACAGAATCCAAAAGAACAGTGCCATATTGGAGGAAATATCATTTAAAAGGGATTTTAATTTTTAATAATTAAAATTACAAAATATTAAAAAACTAGATGAAAGAGTTCTCACTAACTATTATACTTTTTTTTTTTAAAACAATTTTGTGCTATGTCTATCTGACTAGCACCCCTAAAGAATCATTGATTCATCCATTTCTGCTGCTAAATTGGATGTTTTTACCATTTTATGTGATCTATGAGTGGACTATACATATGTAAATGGGCAAATTGCGTATTATATAGAAATACACAAATTATACCTAAAAGATTTTATCATAAGCACAACAGCAAAAAATACAAAAATAGAGCATTTTAAAAATGAAATGAATAAATTTTTGAAAATCATACATCAAATTAGATTATGTAATTATTTTACATATTAGTTATCCTATTGTTTTTATTATAATTATTTTTATGCAGCTGGAATTTTCTTTTTTTTGTTAAGACTATTACATAGACCTCACAGTTTTATATATTTATATTATTATTACTTTTTAACAATTATATTATATAATCAGTATATATTTTTAATTGCTATAAAAAATATTTATAAATAATAATCTAATTTAATAAATTATTGTATCTACTAAGATTATATTATATTTCTTATCCATACACATATATAAATATTCCATATCAAATTAGTTTATTATATTTATATCTATACATAGGACAATTACCATCTTTTTATCTTAATTAAATATAATTTATGATTCACTTATTGAGCATTTTTAAATATACATAAAAGATCAATAAATTTCTCACAAGTTCACTCAGATAATTTGATTTACCTGTATTTATGTACTGAACAAAACTAAATCTCTATTATGAAAACAAAAATTTTTTTTGAAAAGTAACTGCCATTCAATAAATTTTGAATTTTAATGAGTAAAATGTATTTATTACTTACTCTAAGCTCTCCTGTTAATCCTTGTAATTTTGCAATAACAACACTCAGCTGTCTTGTATGAATGTAATTATGTGTAACCTATACAAAAATTTCATGAAAATACAAATTTAAAGAAAATTAATTGCTGACAATAAATGACATTTTTTTTACTATTCCAATATTGGTGAACAAGCACAATATAAAAAGTTCTTATATTAATATAACAACAGAATAAAATTGGCTTGCATTTAATAATTCAGCATAAAAATTCTTATTAAAATTTCTATACTTAATACTAGTACACAATTTTCTAGAGTATTCTTACTTATTAATAATTGTTTTTGCATAATTTACAATTTAAAAAAATTGTCAATTTTTATTTGTCACATTTAATAAATCAATATAAATTAATGAAGATTATTATACTTCAATTTCTGAATATTTGTTTTAGAGTATATATTTTATGAAATATCACAAAAGACTCAGAATTATGTTATTGATTAATTTACTAAAAAAAATGCATCTTATTTATATTATTATTATTCTCATATTGCATAGATTGAAATCATAAACTGTTTAAAATTAATCTATCTAAAAGTGTATGTAAGTAAGACAATGTGTGAGATAAATTTCCAATGCTGTAAAATAAGCAAGTCCTATAGTTTGTGATTTCTCATATATATTTATTAATTTTAACAACATTACTATTTAAAAAATAAACTATGGAAATTCTAACATGAATAAAAAAATTTTTACCATCTAATATGTTCATATATTAAAAATAGCAACATTTAAACATTACCCTTAAGTAATATGAAAATAATAAATATGTCAATCAAACTACTACATCAAACTAAATGTTTTTAACTGAAATTCTAGATATATTTTAGTTTTTATTATTATTATTATTTATTAATTATTAATATTGTGTTTTCTGCCAGAAAACTAGATGTTTACCATTCCATGCTATCTATGGTTGGACTATATATTGCTACTTTATTTACATGGTTGTAGTTTCATATCCAAATTTATTTCAGTTTAAAAAATTATATATTATAGATATATTTGACATGCAACATGTATACTAGAATAAATTCTAACAAACATACTTTTGGTATAATAATTTCTAGCTTCATAAAGCTTTTCTTCATATTTTTGTATGTCTTCTGATGACAACACATCTTGAATATTTTGTAGTTTTCTTTGTGCTATAAAATCAGACACAGTCAACCAAATTCTCCACTGGAAATTCTGTATTCAGGAAATACTGAAAAAGATTTTGATTTGGTTCTACAAAATGATGCTTTAATGAAACTTTCCATACCATTAAAAGTTTTATATCTTCATGTTTATTTTTATAATCATCAAAAAGCAAACTATTGAAAACATTAATAAATTAATTTAACCTAGATTATAATTGATGCACATAACTTGAAAAATTATATCAGAATGCAATTCATATTTTTTAATTCTTTACCCATCTTTGAGAATAGATCAGACTTTTTTTATTATTGACATCTAAGTACAATTAAAACAAACAAAAAATTAAGTTTAAAATTGATGAGCCTTAATATTGGCAGTATAAAATTAATTGCAGTATAACTAGATACATCAAAAAGATTGCAAAAAACTAATATTTTCTTTTAAGTATTTAAAAAGAAGAAGGAGGAAAAAAATAACTCATTAATTTTATGTTTGTAACAAGTTATTTATTTTTGATATCATCTAGTAATAGTTTCTTCTGTATATTAATTTGCTATTTTCTAAAAAAATATATTAGTGCTACCAAAAAAACTGTTAAATATGCAAAATTCATTAAAATATCCAATTATTTTTATCAACATACATAATATTTGTTATCAAGACAAATTAAACTTTCATCATAATATCTAAAGCAATTGATAATCAGAAAAAACAGCATAATTTGAATTCTTTTTTACAGATTCATTCTCAATAGTTTCATGTCACTTTCTTGCCTGCAGAATAAGAACCTTAACATATAATAACTTAAACATACAATAATTGATGCACCATTAATATGTTTATAGAAATACTTTAAATAACTATTTTCAAACATACACTTACAGGTAAAATTTTAAAATTCTAATCTAAAACATTAAATATACTGTAACATTAGCATACACTTGTTCTATTTGTTTTTTATTGAAATTTTTATATCTGATTTTTTCATTTTAAAGTTTGTTTTTAATTTGAGTGTTACAGATACACTTTTATAAAGAAAAAAATTTCTCTTAATCTAGCATTTGGTAGTTCGGTACTATAAAGCCTTCTTGTTCATACTTTTTTAGTATAGATTTGGGCATTTGTTAACCTTGACAGCCAGATTCTGACAAGTCACTTCGCATTTGCATTAAATATATATATGCACTAAACAAGTGCATCTTTAATGTATAATATATATTAAACACATTAAGCATGTGCATGTTTAAATGTTTACCTAGAGAGTACTTTATCTTTGATTTTTCCTCTTAAACTGGTATTGACGTTAGATAATCAGGCATGGCATTAGTCCACATATGCCAGATTAAAGTGTGATTACTGTATTGAGAACATTCCATTTTTTTCTCACTCTATTTTGCTAACTCAGAGCAATGTTATGATGTTTTCAAATAGTGCAACATTTTCTGAAATTATGTTCTTTCTACAACAATTTATTTTTTATAATACAGCTCAGTATTGCAGCTGTACATTTACAACTATATTGTGTGAAACTGTACAATTTTTGCACAGCTTAGTATCAATAACTTGAGAGCTGTATGGAACTACTACTAACTAAGATACACCACTGTGTTTTAAAATTGCCAATTTACAGTTTGGAAATGATGTGAATGAAAATGTTGCCATTACAGTGCTGGATGAATGCATTTTTTACTTACAATCATCATTCCATTTTCTTGAGACTGCGAATATAGCCTTCCCAGTATGAACAAGCAGTAGTATCAATACCATGTTCCTCAATAATTTTCTAACAAAAACAATAAAAAATTATAGTATGTAGTATTTGTAAAAAAGTTCATATTAAATTTAAATTTACAAATTAAGTAAATGAACAGTATGAGTTTAATAGTTGCATTAAATATTAATGTTCAAAATTAAGAAAATTACTGAATTTGTTGATTTTCTTGAAGTACTGAATGAAGATAAATTTGTATTTGCCTCGCATATTGGTTGGCATATTTGCCTAAGTGCTATTGGCCCTGATTTATTTTTGCTTGTTGTTATACTTTAAAACAACAAGCATCAATGGAGCTCATCTCATTGATGAATTTATGTAAAATTAGAATATTAGCTGAATAGTTTGGGCAGCCAGATCTCTGAACCTAAACTGCACCCGAACAATCTTGGGGGGCTCTCAGGAAAGCAACTGAAATTTACATTCCTCCTACAAGAAACATCCAGAAATGAAAATAGTGCTGCTGGACAGTTGGATGAACTTTCCGAGGGACTCATAAATTGTGTGATTTCTAGTATGAATCAATGTTGTGACAGGTGTTTCTGTGTTGAGGAGTCTTACACACAAATATACAAGTAACATTTTTTTGGGTACTATTCCACTAACGTGGTTATTTTATGTTACTCTATCAACCTATCATCATAACTAATTTTATTAAAATCTGTTCAGTAGTTTTGGAGATAATCAAAACAAAAATCTAAATTTTCTTAATTTTGAAAATCAGCAAAAATATTAATTTTTATTTCATACATACTTGTGGATCAATGCCATTATACTTTGATTTACTCATTTTCTCCCATTCTTCAATGACTACAGAACCAGAAGACTTTTCCACAAGCGTAGAACCTATTCCATAGGATAAACATTTTATAAATATTCATATGAATAAATCAGTTTAAATAAAAATAGTTTCTTATGCCATTTTAATACACACCACAATATCTGCAATAAATTATCAGCCACAAAAATATTACATGCATTGGCTAAATTTTTATATATGGATGATAATAATTTCAAAGAAAACAAATAGTGTTGCATTTTTTTTAAGAATATCAATATTATTGCACTAATTTGTAATTCCTGATTTTGTAGTAATACAGGTAAGGGAAAATTTTCTTTTAAAAATTCTTCTTGTTCTGCATGCAACAAAGTAAAGAACTAAAATTTCAGATATGAAAATTGAGATTACCTAAAATCAAGTAAAAACTTAATCTTTAAACAATATTTTAATTAATTTATTAATTTTAAAATTATTATTACTTTTTAATTAATTCTTATTTAACTGAATTATTAATTTGTTTAATATAATAGAGTAATTAATATGCGACAACATTTACCAAGATCAATTATCTACATAAATTTTCATATTTATTCAAAGATACCCTATTATTGTTATGATATAATTATTTTAATATGCTATTTAATATACATATTTTTCAATAGACTTACCAGAAAAATCAACTTCCTCTTTTGTAATGTATTTTCCACTACCTTTGATGCGATAACTTTTCCCCACAACCATACCTTGCATCAAAAGTTGAATGAAGGGTTCACGGAACTGAAGCATCTTAGCAGAATGTAGGAAATGGCAGAAGAAACGGGCATAAAACATATGCAAAAGAGGCTGCATAATAATTTATGTTAATTAAGAATTGTTCTTATATTAAAAAATAAATAATGACTGTACATTACAAATTCAATTGTTTATTATTTAAATATGAAAATTTTAAACTACATATATTAAATTACAAAATGGAGATTAATAATTAATCTTTTAAGCATTTATATTTATTTTTATAACTATCTTTACTCAAAATATTCAAAGCACATTATCGAACAATTTAAACTTCAAACCTTTCTTTCTTAAAAGGTACAATTTTATAAGAATTCTATACCATAAATAAATTATATTTCAGTTCACAAACTATGATGCCAATCATGCATACTTTTGACATAAAATCATTACCTTCATATTTATATCTTATTAAATACAATGTTTGTAAATATTTGATTAATATTAAGTATTCATTTTTTTTATAATGATAATCTTTATGTATGACCTATTATGTTTGTAAATTTAATAAATCCATGAATTTAAATGTAATTCTAATAAAATCTATTTAAAAAAAGAATGCAGCATACCATGTTCTTTTCCACCTATATACAAATCTACAGGCATTAATTTATTGATTTTATCTACATTATAGGGCTCCGATTTATTTTTCACATCCAAGTACCGTAAAAAATACCAGGAACTATCAACAAAAGTGTCCATAGTATCAGTTTTCTCGAACAGCAGGGCCACCACACACCTAAAACAAAATGTTGATACGATTTTTTAATTTCCAATATTATAGATTTTTAACAGTTATAAAAAGCAAAAAATAAAAGAAAAACATTATGCAGAAGAGAAGACATCCTTTTACAACAAAGTTAAATGCTCTTTTATGTAATCAATAATAATTATCAATGCACTGTTAATGAATTTGTTTTTAAAAAATGTTTTGCAAAAGGCATAGCAAATTTATATAGAGCTAAGACTACAAAGTAGAGATGAATTATAAGTGGCAGTTAAAAGTGACTGTTATGAGAAAATGTGGAACCTAAGACTAATAGAATTTACTATAGCAACCAAATTTGTTCAGTTAGAATGCGGGAATTCAAAAGCACAAAACAGGTGTCGTTGCAAAATATGTATGTTCTTAAAAATATAGAGCTTTTAGAAAGCAGTTCTCTTTGATGTGTAAGACAAATATTGATAAATTGCACTTCAGTTACTGCTCTGTATATTATAATTAATAAAAAATGAGAACTTATTAACACCAATTTAAGTCGTATTACTTAATAGCATTATAAATTTGTTCATACATTTTTAATCTCTTAACTGTAAGTCGAAACTTCAAGGGAGACTGACAAACCGAGTTGTGAGTTTTCGACTTATGGAGGATTTCGACTTTCACGGATTTTGTAAGGAAATATTCGTCTTGTAGAGGTTTAGATTCTTTCTGACTTATTTTGAGTTTAAAATAAATAAAAATTAATTATAAGCTAAAAATAGATAAAAATTCAAAGTTACAGCGGTAATAAGAATGTTTATTTGCAACTTAAAAATTATATTATGTACTACAATAAAAAATCTAAATAATTTCGAAGCAACCTTAAAATTAAAAATATTATGTATTAAAAAAGTCAATTATTTATTTATTTATTTATTTGCTTTAGACAATTTGATCGTTCTCTATCTATCGCTAGAGTTCAAATAAAATCAATAGCAATAATAGAATTTTGATAAGAATATTTCATAGAATTGGTTATTCTATTTACTGTATACTCATACATTGTTTTCTAAGAAACAATGAGGTGCATTGTCGGCAAATCACTTAAAGTCGGTAACTTATTTTTCTTCGAGCTATAGAGGTAATTGTTTCAAAATGATCGAGTTGTAAAGGTTGTAAAAATATTTGTCAAATCGAACATTGCTAATGTTCAGATACAGGGTCCAATTTTTTTTTTTTTTTTTTTTGGAGTTACGGTGGAAAAATATATACCAAAATGGCTTGTGGGGAATGACTAATTATTTCGACATATAGAGGGTTGAAATTTCGAGTAATGGAGATTTTGGGGGCTTGAAGAGAAGGGGAACACAATTTTTTTTCGAGTTGTATATTATAAAAACTGTTCTATATACATGTATATCACTTACTAAATATGTAATTTTCATTTTATAATATGTTATTAATCAAAGAAATGTAAAATTGCAAGCGCCTCTCACCCCAAAAAAATGGCAGTCAACACTTTTACAGTGTTTAAAAATATTAAGTAGTGTATATCCTTTTAAAGAATTCTAACATTTTCCCAAGCTAAAGATAATAAAAAAAATAGATTTGTTTAATTTAATACCTTCCTTTAAAAAAATTTTTTATGATCAACATAAAATATGACAGACAAAGCACTGATTAAAGTCTAAGTAATCTAACAATTTTAAATGAGAAAATTAATAAGATTTGTAAAATAATTTGAATTTACATTTTAAATATGAACTATATATATATTTTTTTAATTCTTTCAATAAAATTCAATTATTATGTTTACAAAACATTAAAGAATTTTAAAATAAAAAATATAATAAACCAGAACAACTGCTAAAATCATAGCAATACATG
>BPLR01014802.1:0-26109 GCA_021605095.1 Caerostris extrusa | reverse complement strand
GTGTTAATTTTCAGATGTTAGTTAAATAATGAGAAAAATTAATAAATCCATTTATTTGTATTAAATTATCCAGTTAAATTGTAATGCATTTTATTTTGCTTTACTAAGACCTGAATAAAAATTTCTTTCTATATAAATCAGAGGTGCACAAATTTGTGAAGATTTACATGCACTCGTTGTAACTTAGCTGGCAGTCACACAAACAATATGTTTTTTATTTATATGTTTCATTTTCATACATGAAAGTAATCGTAAAAAAAAAAGCACAGCATTTGGTTTGATTTTATAGTAACCAACCTAAAAAGGGGAGATAATGAGGAAAAAAGAAGTATTTTATTTATAAACTTTTTTTTTAAATTCATGTAAAAAATTTTTTGCTCTTGAATGAGTGTTAATCTAATAGGCTTATTCATTCTAGTGTATTATTTAGCAAAAACTATGTCTACTTTATTTAGTGTACTTTTATAAAGAAAATTATTTTTCAACAAGCATCATGGAATTAATAAAAAAAATTATGTAAAAATATAGCGATTCTGCACGCTGCCTAGCATGTTTTTAATAATGGATCTTATCTGCATCATTCAATAAAATAAAAAACATTGAATAAAATATTTTTATAAAATTTAAATATTTTCCTTTTTTTATTAAATTAAAAAGCTGGATCATATCCCTTATTTTTAATTTTCATCAAATTCTTTCAAAAAATTATCAATGTTATTTTCTAGTTAATTGGATATATAATAGCATGTAACCACAGTTTGTGCATCTCTCATGGTATTTATTGATATATATATATATATATATATATATATGTACATTATATGTACATTTATAAAATTCACACTTATGAATTTTTATAATTTTCATTTTTATAGAATACACCTTGCGGGACGTAAAAAAAAGTGAGTGTTATTAAAATTAAATCACTTTTTAACATAATAAAATAATTTTTGTATAATTATTTAAATTCTCAGGTCATGCTCAGGTTTTTAGTTTATAATAATGTTAATTTAAGTTCTTATCAGAAATTTAATTTAAAAATGTAGCTTTTGTGATCTTGTATAATTATAAATCCTTTTTTTTTTTTAAGTACTGCTTGCTCTTATAAAGAAAGTATATTTCAAAAACTATGAGAAATATAATCAAAAATTCAATTATAAAGTTTTAGATCAACATTGATTTAGTAAGTAAAGACATATCGTGTATGTGAATACAATAAATATTTGCCTGTATACTTCAAATTATTTGAAAATTGGGCGTTTTGTTTATGAAATTGTTGTAGAAATAATGGTGTTCGGGATAATACATAATTATTGTGGGAATAATGAAATTAAGAAAAATTAATTTTGGCATGCAGGAATGTATCCATAAGAGGTCATTTCCATTTTGATGTCTACTGATTGTCAATATATTACAGAGACATTGGTAATCTTTATTAATATTATGTTTGCCAAAAAATGCTGAACTCATTGAAATATTGGTGGACCACCTCATCTCAATATGGTGAAAGGGATTCACCATATTGTCTCTCCATATGTACACTTAAAACTGCTGTAACAATTTTTTTCTTTGTCATTATTGAGCTGAAATACTTTTTAATCTATATAAAAAATAAAATAAAAACATGACCATTGATGAGACATTTAACTTTGTGTTCTCTACATTCATCTTAATGGTGCAGTCTTTAATGAGATGCAGTGTTCTTTTTACCTGCAGAATGATTTAGAAGTTATCCATACTGTTTTTCTTTGAAGAGAATGAACTTTTCTCATACCTACATATGTCTTTAGAAAACTTTCCAAGAAGATGAAATAACACTAGGGTAAACTCTTGTGAAACTCTCAGGATACACTCATTATACTAATTCCTTTTCCAAAATTTTCAATTATTATTTTATCTTTGAAATTATCCATTTCTTTCTGACATTTTGCTCATGCAATTTACTTAAAAACTTATGGCAAGCATTTGTAATACCATCCTACCTTTGCATGTTTGCTATGTGTTCAATGAGTGACTAAATGCTTTTTTTGATGCTTTCACTTGATCTGCATTGTTTTGTTTCTACTATTTGAATACAAATGATCAGTCTGCGGATCTGGGTGTTAATTATACTAATCATTACAAGCCATCTGCTTCAAAATTATGTTCATACTTATCATACTTCTAATGCAATTAGCTGCTACTGCTCTGTGGTATTCAAATCAAGGCTGTAAAGAGGCATAACTAATTTCATAGCATTTAAATCAAACACCTCTCCATAACTTGTTCAGTATGAAGGATAGTATACTAAGACCAGATTAAGCCTTCATAAAAAAAATGATAGCAGTAATTTAGACATCACTGAATTATTTAAAATATCAAACAAGACTTGGTGTTCATATATTTCATTTACTTTTAACAAAATGTGAGAAATTGTTATACTTCTGCAACCAAATTTATTTTGAAGAAGTAAAACATTTTTTTTTTAATTGCGTCCAGGACAGGATCGTATTGAGCATGTTCTTCAATTAAATACATTTTATAAAAATTTTTTATTGACATCTTGTTTTTAATTTTTGTAAATAATTTTATTTTCAAATATAAATTTATTATATTATGAATTTTTTTTTTATTGTGTATTTTCTGTACAAATTTAAATATATACTTTACTTACTAAATGATTTTACATAATGATTAACACATTTTCCCTTCTCTTCTTTCTCATACTAGACCTATTGCAGAAGATGATCTACAATTTCTACCACTTGCTGCTAGAAAAAGACTAAAAAAACTTGAAGTCGAAGCATTAAAGGACCAGGAAAGGTTGCATCTTACATTTTATACATAATTTCCATTTATCATTTTGGTATAATTGTTAACATTATTTTAATGTTAGAATTCTCTATTATTTTGCAATGATATATTCACATACAAGAGTGGTTTAAAAAGTTAGTAGTATTTCTTCAGGCCTTAACGTTTTAAAAACTGGATTTTTCACTGCATAAAGCTGATTTTTTTGTATTCAAAAAATTAATCAATAGTTTTTACATTTACATTCATAATATTTCTTGTTCATTTTCAAACTGTTAAGAAACAATTTATTTGATCACTGTTCATAGTAATCAAAAATAATTTTTTAATTTTATGTCTTGTCAGTTTTGCTTACTTGTTTTTAATAAAAGATTTTAATGTTCTATAAATATTCTAACCAATTATTAATGTTATTCCTTAGGATTGAAACTCTGAACAGTCATGCTCTTGCAAATTGTACAACTTCAGATGAAAATCTTGAGGATATTATTAAACTAGATATTCCAACTGAAAAAGATATTACTCTTAAAATAAGCTATATATGTGATGTTTCAAAAATTGCTGTTGATAAAGTAAGTTTTGAAAACATTTTTAATAACAGTGGTTTGCATCAAATTTCTCCATTTAAAAAAATAAATTAATTAACTTAAATGCTAAATTCAGATATAGCATCCAAATTGCATTATCTGATGCCATTTTTGCAGGAGAGATTGCTTTAAAATTGAATAGCACTGACAAATTAAGGATTTTGCACTAAATGTTATCCTGCATTGCTATTATCGTACTTCTCCTTTTGGTTTCATTTCTTAAAAAACTTAAAAACATTTTTTTTTTTAAGTGCAGATTATTATTTGACTATCTTAATCAGGGTTGTATGCTTCCTAAAATTTCAAAATATTTTGTGCGACTTATTTCAAAAACCTGCCTCCAGAAATCTCCGAAATAAATATTCTTTAAAAGTTCATATATGATTTCAATATACAGTGATAAAATACAACATGTTTAGCAGATCATGTTAGACTTTCTGGCAAAACATCTTATTTTTAGCTACTATTACATTGCTTTTTATTTGTAAACTTATTAATATGATTTTTATAGGAAATGTGAAAGGGTTATTTGCTATAGGCTCCAGTTTGATGTTCTCAAACAATTTTTTTTTTTTGTGTAGTTTTGCAGGGAGGGATGTTCAGAATTTCGAAAATTTGGCATGTAATTCAATAAATTTGAGTAGCACTCACAATCACCTGTCATACACTTTGCATTAAAAAAGCTGTTTAACTCCGTTCTGAAAATCATTGACTTTTATTGACTTGCATTTCCAATTAAGATTTTGTTATCAATTTGAAGGAAGAATTATTTTTTATTTTATTTATTATTATTTATTTATTTTTTACTTATCAGTATTATCAATACAAACTTCTAATACAAACAATGTGCATTTTCTTATGCAAAAATTGGTCAAATTTTTGTGTATAATTAAGAAAAATAAGAAAAAAAATGTTTTTATATGTAAATGAAAGACTTAATTTTATCATCAAAATTCCCATGAAATTATATCAATAAAATTAATTTTATAAGCTATATAAAATAATTGATAAAAGTATTTTTAGTTCAATTTATTTTCTTATATAATTTTGTAAATTAGAAAACAATTTCTTCTTTTCTTTTATTGTAATGAAAAATCATACAAAAAAAATTCACAAAATTTTACTGCATAGTTATTGATCATTATTTTTTATATCTTACAGAATGAAAAATTTTCTAAAATTTATCCAAAAGTAGCTGACATGTATAAACTCAAGGCTAATGAAATATTATTGTATCTTCGAGATGAAGTCATTCACTTGAATGATACGCCGAAAAGTCGAAATATAAAATGCTGGGATATTATTGGTGTGTCTTAGTTTATATTTCATTTCTATATTATTTAAAATTTTGAAATAAATGATAAATTATTGATAATCTCTGTGATTTGATATTTATTTTTGTTTAATTCTCGTAGGTCAAAAAAAAACTGTCTTTCGTTAGAAGTCCCAAAATAAAATTTTCTGCAATCAAACTTTATATATGAAAAAAATTATTCAAATTTAATATTTAGTGTATGTAATAACATAATTAGTCAAGAAATTATCAAAAAAGATATTTATGGTCATTTTAAATAGTAAGACAAGTTGTTGTTATTCCAACTCAGTTTCCTACTAGACTAGGTCACTATGATTGTAAATTCTCAGAAAATCCTGAAAAGATATGAATCAGTTCAAAAAAATTTCATGTAAGTTTTTTTTTCTTAAGAAAAAGAAAGGGGATGTTAAGGATTAAGCTGATCAGAGTAGCATTTTTTTTTTTTTTTTTTTTACAATTAAGAAAAATTCTGTTACCCTGTTCATATTAAGCACATATCACAAAGGCTTACTTTCAAATTGGCCTTATCACAAACAATAAGTTTACATTGAGTATGTCCTTCAACAAACTTGTTTGCATGAGAAAAATGTCATATAACCATAAATTACATTGTCCTCATTGTTTTTTTTTTTTACAAAATGGGCAATATAATGCTTCATACAATTCGGTTATAGAGAATAAAAGTTAGATGTATGCAAAGTGATGAACCCATTATTTGTGTGGCAATGCCAGTTTACTTAACACTAAAGGTAACAAGTTAACTTAATAAAATATGACTGATAAGATCTTTAGAAGCTTTCTATTGTCTTTAAAAGATAGATAAATGTATTTAGCAAAGGTGTGGATAATTATAGTGCAATTGGGATTATTCAATAATTGCCTTTTCACAATCAAATTGGCCAATAATTCTTGAATATTTATCCTGTTTGATTCAAATAGGAGATGATTTGAATAAAAGAAAAAGCTTCTACTATAAGGTAATCTTTCTTTTTTTTACCTCATAGAAATGGCAAATGACAAAAGGCTTAAGTTCAAGGGTGAAAACTGACAAAGTTTGAGTATAAAATGTTGAAAATTTGCTTAAAAATTAATTTCTAATTAATTAATTTTAAAAAAAAATTGCAAACTAAATTTCATTAATTACAAAACTTTTTTTTTTTTTTTTTTTAGAATGTCTCCCTTACAAACCTCTTGATAAAAAGAATATTGAAACTGATTCTAATATAATTAGCATCAAAATGCAATCAAATGACATCAAAAAGAGAATTGAGATGCATGCTCATAAGGTAAGGTATTTTGAGTTTATCTGATGATATCCAAGTATTATAAATGATTTTTTTTTGCTAATCTTGCTACCTTTTATTTTTATAGCTAGAAAAGTTTCAAGATATTATGGTGCGATATGCTACCTTATGTAACTTACCTTTAAAAGATCTTGTATTTAAATTCGATGGTGAGCAAATTGATGAATCAGACACGCCTGATGCTCTTGACATGGAAAGTGGAAGTTGCATAGATATCACAATTCTTTCTCTAAAAAGTGCACCATCAACTGTTTCTACTCATTCTGAAAATGTACAACAAATACCAGAACATGAAATGCTTCAAATTTGTGTTTTAGACTAAATTTATATAGCTTTGAAGCTAGTTAATCTTTCTTGTGTGAACATATAAGTATATATGAATTATGTGTTTTTAATTGAAATATTTAGTTCACATTTGTTTATAGAATTTTGCAGCTGTGTATAGTTATATATATATTAAATTTATCTTCATTGTAAGGAAATTTATTCATTAAAAATATGATAAACTTTAAATCCATTTTGTCTTGAAGAAACTGTTTTCCATTAAGTAAATTTTTAATTAATAAATTTAAAATAATATCTAGAAATTTAAATACACTGGAAAATCGATTATTTAACTGTTCATTACTTTTATTCTTGTATTTTTTTATTTTATTTGTGTATTTTTTCATTACAATTATTTTGATAATAACTGTAAATTAGTGTAAATTATTTTACATGATAAAACAGTTTTCAAATGCAATTGAAGATTTTGATTTGAAGTCATTGTCACTAGAAGAGCATATATAGTAAATTTTACGTTACCCATGATACACCACAATTTTGAAAAGTACTCTTGATTTAGAATCCTAACATGCAATTCTCCAGGCTGATCTGGACTTGTATTTCAACTACTAAATTGCAAATAAGTGTGCATTATTTTTGTTTAATATGTTTAGCTCCATTAATTTCTATAAGATCTGTTTACAACCAATCCAGTCTTTAATAAAGAATGTATACTTGTGCACATTTATTTTTCAAAAAATTGCAATGCAGGATTTATGCTGAAATGTTATGCTTCTCTGTATTTTCTTAATTCATGTATTTTTTTCACTATATGGCAAAAAAGTTGGTTAGTTGAAGGGATTTCTGAAATAAAGCAACTTGATTTAAAGCCCTACAGGTAATGCTGCAGAACCAGAAACTTCTGTATATCTACATAGGTTTGGGAATTCATAAGCTTAAATAACTGTAGACTTAATTTATATGCTGTTATGCTCATGCAGGATGTTCATTATATTAATTTTTGATATTCATTAGAGGTCTCCATAATTGTACATTTAACTATATAAAGAAAATAAATAATATATATAATTATAAATAAACATATATAATGAAAATAAATTTAGATTATACAGTAGAACCCCGATAAGTCGAAAACCTCCACAACTGGAAAAAATTTTTTTGTTCTCTTCCCTTCAAGCCCCAAAACCTCCATTACTCGAAATTTCAACCCTCTATAAATCGAAATAATTAGTCAATCCCCACAAGCCATTTTGGTATATATTTTCTCTCCGTAACTCGAAAAAAAAAAAAAATTGGGCCACTGTATCTCGAACATTAGCAACGTTTGTTTTTACAACCTTTTTCAACTCGATCATTTGAAACTAATTACCTCTATAGCTTGAAGAAAAGTAAGTTACCGACTTTAAGGATTTGCCGACAATGCACGTCATTGTTTCTTAGAAAATAATGTATGAGTCAGTATAGTAAATAGAATAACCAATTTTATGAAATAGCAACTCAGAAGAAAAGAATTTTCTGCTCTTTATAGCTTAGATAATGCTATAGATAGAGAACGATCGATTTGCCTAAAGCAAAAAAAAAAAAAAAAGTTATAATTGACTTTTTTTTTTTAGTTTTAAGGTTGTTTCGAATTATTTTGATTTTTTATTGTAATACAAAATATCTTTTAAGTTGTAAATAAACATGTTTATTACCTGTGTAACTTGAATTTTTATTCATTTTACCTCTCTAACTCCAAATAAGTTAGAAAGAATCTAACCTCTACAAGTCGAATATTTCCTTACAAAAATCCAAGTAAGTTAAATCCCCCCATAAGTCGAAAACTCTATAACTGGAATTATTTGCCGTCTCCCTTGAAGTTCGATTGACAGAGGTTCTACTGTATATAAATTACATAAATACTATAATCTTAAAAAATTTTAAATGTAATCAAATTCATTTATAATAAATTGATACAGCAGTTATTCTAAAGAAATGCAAACTGATTATTGATTTTAATAGGAAAATATTTATTTATGTAAAAACTGAAAACTTACTGTGCCCAAAAGTAAGACCAATTATTTTTTTTTTTCAGAAACTCTTCATTTATTCTTCCAAATTTATTTCATCACCTTCAAAGTAATCCCCTCTGAACACAATGCACTTATGCCAACTTTTTTTCCAATCCTCAATGTATGCTAAAAAGTCATCGGCAGGGGAGGGCCTTCAAAGCGCGCGGTGATTCACGTTGAACGACTCAAACGTTGTCCCTGGAGTGTTCTTTTGAGTTTAAGGAATAGTCAGAAGTCGCATGGTGTGAATACGGTGGTTGTGGAACGATATGGGTTTCATTTTTGGCGAAGAATCTATGCAGTGTGGGCTGGCGCCTTCAGTGTTTTCGGTACCGATCGAGATTTGACGCGTTTAAGACCCAAAATGGAATTGATTGATTCTTTTGAAATTTCAACAACATCAGCTAGGTCTCTAATTGTAAATTGACGGTTTGCAAGCACCACCTTTAATTTTTGGGCGTAAGCTTCGTCGGTTAAGATTGATGGTCGACCAGAGGGCTCTTCGTTTTCAATGCGTTCTCTGCCTTCCTTGAACTGTTTTTACCACTTCTAAACATTTCTTTCTGATATAGGAATGCTCACCAAATGCCTTCTGCAATATTCTATACGTTTCCACAAACAAAATTTAATGCAAGATCTTTGCTCAATTAATTCAGACATTTCTAAAACCGGTGGAATCAGTTTTAGCGTCTCACAAAGCGAAGCGTAACTCAAACACTAATGAATATTTTACATCAAATTTCCCACAGATGTCAAGTACAGTGCCAGCAACTTAAAAAAGACAAAAAAAAAAATGAAATTCCATAATCTCCGGGAATTTTAAATCGAAAAGTGGTCTTACTTTTTGGACACAGTAGTACATTAATACCACGTACAGTCCAGGAAATCGATGTAACCGATTATCACGATGTTACCTCGCTTAGTCCAATTAATCGGTTACGCCGTTTTTCTAGACAGTTTATTTTTTTAAATACCAATACACAGGATAATTATCAACAAAAAGGATACGTTATAGTCTATTTTTTCTTTTTGCTACAGTATGCTTTCATTTTGTAATTTTAATTCCTTTCCTACTGTATTTTTTTATCTCCTAATTTTTTAATTAGTTTATTTATTTGTAATTTTTATTCAATTATCTACTTTTTCTATAAATGTAACATTTTTTTCACACTGGCAATGGGCTTAGACCAATCGACAAGAACCCTATTTTTCAAGGATGGAGGTTTATGGTCGCTGCGCGACCAATGCATTCCGAAAATCTACAACGAATTATTTTTTCTTACCTGAACTTTGAATATCAATGGAAGATTAATGACGTTTGGGTTTTCTCAATACTCACTCTCCCTGGAGGAGCCACATCTCTTGTAAAACATGATAAAAATAGGAATGTTAAGAATATTGGTTTTAATATGAAGCAAAAATTATGAAATTCAGTGAAAATTAATGCTCAAGGCGAAATGAAGGAATTTAATGTGAAGCACTAACTTCTGAAGATAGATCTTGTCCGAGAATTGCTAATTTGTCTAAAGGATTTTCTGCTTTTAATTTGTTCACTTGAAACAGATTTGGAAAGGCTTGCCGGTTCTCGTTAGATCACCGAAGCCAAGCATCATTGGGCGTGGTTAGTACTTGGGTGGGTGACCACCTGGGAACACCGCGTGCCGTTGGTATTCACAAATTTGGGACCTGAATGGCCAGAGTGTCTAGCGCTCGGTGCCACAGGTATCGGGTTCGGAATCCACTTTAAGCCGTAGGTCCCGGTCTCCTATGACTGTAAGAGCGTCACGGAGCCAAAGTCAGACTTCTACCTACGGGTGCTCCATCACAACAGAAGCTGCTTCCTTCCCTTCAATCATGAGTACTCGTGGGCTTGGCCAGCCAAGTGGGATAAAAAACAACAACAAACAGAAGTTCGAGGAATTACTTGGGTGGGAGTAGTGGTATTTATAAAAATTGCTTGTGAGAAATTCTTGTTTTAAGTTATTTGTGGTTGGGAGTAAGTAGATCAGGGAAACTGTGGTTCTATTGGTTATCCTTTTCTTGGCTTGTCATTTCTGAACAACCCCTTCACGACTTGACTTGATGTATGTGGGACTTTCATTTCACATTCTTTGTGGAGATAAAACTTATCTCCACATTTCAGTCATCTGGGCATCCAGTTAGAGCTTGCATGATGGGAAAACTTATCTCCACATTGCAGTCATCTGGGCGACTTTCATAGTTAGAGCTTGCATGATGGGAAAATTTATCTCCACATTTCAGTCATCTGGGCGACTTTCATAGTTAGAGCTTGCATAATGGGAAAAGTAGCCTTGTGCAACAAGATTCATTGTTGGATTTTTTTCCCACCTGGAATTTTAGATACAGCAACTTGTCAATTTTTAGATTTCGGCAGTATTAGAAGTTCGACCATAAAAATTGGTAATGGAGATTTAGTTTGTAATTTTTTCAGTTGCACTATTTTGAAGTTGAGACTCTAAAAGTTCGAATAAAATGTTATCTGTTTTGATGTTCACAGGGAGATCTTTCAGGATGATTTCGAGGGGGTCTTTCTTAGGCTTGATAGTGGAGAATTTGAATTTTTCCGTACTTAAATAATTTACAATTTGTTGTGGCGATTTATAATTTTGGGAATAAATCCTTATATAGTATTTTTTCAAGTCTATTAGAAGAGTTTTTTTTTCAACGTTTTGTAGAACTGAGTTGTAGTTATGGATCAAGGCAAGGATGATAAATTGTGGTTTTTACTATATTAAATTTGGAAAAGGTTGGAAGTTTTCATTATTTCACTCGAGTCATCAATATGATCCAATTTATACAAATATTAGTATGCATAACACCTACAAAACAATATTTTTGACGATGGGGAAGAATTTCATTTCAAAGGTCCTGGAAACTCAATATCAGCATCAAAATACATCTAAAATAATAATTAATCAACCTCTGAGAATTGGGGGGCCTGATAGCCGAGTGGCTAGCGTTGTGGCGCTCGGTACTACGGGTTCGAGTCTCGGCGGTGCCATGGATGTTTGTAGTGGTTCGGAATCTACTTTAAACCATAGGTCCTGGTCTAATAGGATCATATAGTGTTGCTGGGGTAGTGTTACTCAGCGTCCGTAGCTTCTCTACAAGCTACACGTTCCTCCTGGATAGTGCTAAGTGAGTAACGCAGTGCGGCGCTTGTCTTAATACAATCGTCTACGTGTTTTCTAGCTGCATTAGAAAAAGAAAAAAACAACCAACACCATTAAATCCATTTTCAACAACAATATTTTTAAGTATTAATCCAAAAAGAACTTCAGAATGTTCTTATGAAGAATATTTTTATATGATATGTATATTCTTCAAAAAAAAAAAAAAAACCTCATTCTAAACTTTTTTTTTAAATCACGCGAAGAACTTCTAAGGAATGAAAAAGCCTTTAATGATATTAAAAATGCAGTGGATCAAACCACTCTTTTTCGACATCCCATTCCAAGAGCTCAACTAATTCAATTCCTTCTATTAGCTCACACTCTCCCTATATACAGTGGATAAAACAAGTATTAGCAATTGCCTATAAATAATCATATTTGCTAACAAAGTATGTTTACAAATTTTATTTTAACATAGCGATTACAGAAGGAGAAAAGACAAACAAATATAACGAAATTTTCATTTAAATAATGTTTTAGTCAAAATCTACGAGAAAATCCAAAATTTACATGATAAAAAAAGTATTGGCAAAATTATGAGCGAAAACAAAATCAGTATATGTTTAGTATTTTGTATGCATACCTTCTGCATCTATAACAGCTTGTAATCTATTTCTCATAGAGGAAACTAAGATCTCTGTTGTACTGTTGGAAATTTTGTGCCACTCTTGCAAGAGTAAACGTTTGAGGTCGTCTTTACTTGAAATTTTATGTTTCTTGATTTCTAGATCCAGCAGGTGCCATAAATTTTCAATTGGATTGATGTCAGGCGATTGAGGTGGGGCTTTTAATTGGCGAGGAGCATTGTAGAGTAGCCATTCACGGCTGAGATTCGCTGTATGCTTGGGGCCATTGTCTTGTTGAAAAACGAATGATGTTCCCAAGTCAAGATTTTGGGCAGTGATTTTTAAGTTATGGCGCAAAATGTCAATGTATGTACGTGCTGTCATAATACCATCAATAAAATGCAGGTTGCCAATTCCATTAGCTGCTATACAGCCCCAAACTAAGACGCTGCCTCCACCATGTTTTACAGCAGCAGTTAAATGTTGCTTTTCTAATTCAGTATTTGGCCTCCTCCACACATATCGTCGTCCATCACTGCCGAAAATGTTAAACTTTGATTCGTCGGAAAAAATAACTGTGTTCCAAAACTCTTCAGATAAATCAACGTGGGATTTTGCGAAATCTAACCTCTTTCTCCTATTTATTTCCGAAATGAATGGTTTCTTTCTAGCTGCCCTTCCATAATAACTTCTCTCGTGTAAAACATTCCGTACAGTCTGCACGCTGAAAGTCTTTTGCGAAGTGAAAGCAACATCTATAGCTATCTGGGGTGCACTTATTTTAGGGTTTTTCTTAACCTTGTTAATAATGACACGTTCTTCTCTTGTAGAAAATATTCGAAGTCGTCCACTTCTAGTCTTATTTTCCGTTGATCCTGTTTCCTTGAACTTTTTTTTACAACACTTCTGACAGTAAATAAACTTATATTGAACTGCACTCCTATAGCACGACAAGTTAAACCTTCATTTCTGAGCCTAACAATCGTGTTTTTTAACACTAACGTCCAACGCCTTCGATTTCGAAGTCATTTTACTGCAGTAATCGCAAAATAATGCATAGACACTTTTGGAGTAGTTTTGCAGACTTTATACCGGTTAGAGTTTCTTATCAGTCGAAACACGTGACTTCAATGTAACAAAATTTGCATAGCAGTTAAAACTTTGCAAATACTTTTTGACATACAAATTTTCGTTTTTGAAAGAAAAAAAATCGTAGAAAATGCAAATTAAAAATACAATTTTTACTATTTTTATATATCTAAGATGTCTTGTATTTAATTACGACAGCTAAAATTGCATAACATTTTATTTATTTGTCAATATGAATAAATTAAGGCAATTGCCAATACTTTTTTACCCAATGTATATCTTGTTCAAATTTTCAATCGTTTATAAAATGCTTTTTATTCATCCACTCAAGTTCAAATATATATATTTTTTAACTTGTAGTGGATGACACACTTGATGTTAATACAGCTTTTTAAGTATTAATTCAGTAATTAAATTTAATTAATTATTCTTAGTTTTTTTAGATTTAAGTTGCATAGATTTACCAATAGATGGCGCCAGATAAACTTAAAAAAAATAAATGAAATTATTTATAAAGGACTTTCTGCAATATAGTGAAAAAAAGTAGGAATTGATTAAAAAAAAATTTTTTTTTTTTTATGTTACTTGTTATATAAGTAGATGCATCCGATGTTTCTATTAGTGACACACTTTGATGCAATATTTTCAGGATAAATGAGAACATTGCTTTTTTTTTCTCTGTAGAACGCAATAAAAGCCAACGAAAACGGTCAACATACGATAGCTAATTTCGATTTACTCTACAATTAAAAAAAAAAAAAAAAAAACACTGCACATTGTACATTCAAATGGCCTTTTGGATATAACTGTCATATCTCTATCTGGTGATGATTTCATTACAATACTTCGAAACAACATGCATCAATTAAATTCGGTTGCATGCCAATTCCTCTTTAAAATCTTATTCACACGTTTTTAAGAGTAGATTGCGTGAACCCCCTATCTTGTACAAACCTTAACACTGGTCCTCATAAAATGATAAAAAAGGACAAAGTAAAAACCTGCTTATTTTCTCAAACACATTAGTTCCACTGGAGCAAAAGATATTAAAAACACAATAACAGTTGCATATAAATCGGTAAACAAATAATTTCATAATATAAGTGTCACTAAATCAGACAGACATATTGATTTTCTTAAAAAAAAAAAAAATAAATAACTTCATATACTAGATACCGATATCTATTTTTAAATGTTAAACAATTTTCATGTCTATTGCTGTTATATATGTCTGCATACAAAATGTGATCGTTTATTTTGCATTTTTATTTTTTACATCGTATATATATTATTGTTATCTTCTGTTTATCTTGTAATATTAGCAATGTCTTTTTCTAGAAATATGTATAATTAATCTAAGCCATCATTTAACTTATTTTAGAGTAACCCTCAGTCACCGTGGCGAAACTATCCCCAAGCAATTGCGAATATCACCAATAGATAGCAGCTCCTGACTGCTTAATATGAAATGAGAAAGGAATAGAAAAAGAAAAAAAAAATAACCTTAGAGAAAAAACAAAATAATATATAAAGAAAAACCTATACGGATATAGGAACTGAATGGCCGAGTGGTTCGCTCTCGGTACCACAGGTTCGAGTCCAGGGGGGGCCATGGGTGTTTGTAGGGGTTCGGAATCCACTTTAAACCGTAGGTCCCGGTCTAATAGGATAGTAGAGCGTTGCGGAGGTTGTGTTACTCCGTGTCCGTAGCTTATTTGCAATCTACACGCACCTCATGGTTAGTGCTAAGTGAGTAACGTCGGTGCAGCGCTTGCCTTAAGGCAGGGGTCTCCAAATTTTCCAGCCTTAGGGCCGTACTATTTACTCAGTAAGTACCAAGGGCCAAAACCGTTTTAATTTTTCTGCCATTATCTATAATTTCTAGACTAGTCGCCCAGTACGCGCTCTTAGCTTGCTATATTCGCTGGTTCAATTACTACAATTACTATTGTGTGTGTATCGATACGACCGTGACACTTGACGACATCTAGTGGTCAAAAGCGGAAATGGGTAGGTATAACTACCGAGGGTAACCGCTGGATGTTCACTAGTTAACAATGTTCGTGGGATTCATTTCAATTACTTGTAAGTTGTTATGCTTAAGTTAAATTTTCTGCGTATTATGCTTGTCATCAAGCTTTACCTAGCAAGTCAATAAGCCCGAGTTATTATCATTCTGTGTTTTTTTATCCAACTTAATACAGCAACAATAAGCTATTGGCTGTCGCGGGCCAGATTGATAACACTGGCGGGCCGTAGTTTGGCGACCCCTGCTCTAAAGGCATGCGTATAAATTTAGCACACGGAAACGGACTAGCTAAAACTTGGATCAGAACTAATTTTTGTTCTCATTTAATTCCTACCTTCTTCTTCTGTGATCAATGGTAAATGTAAAATGGCCCCCAAGTGTAAATACAATGCATTTAAATACTTACTTTGTACTTAAATATGTTATGACAAATAAAAATGTGCTTATTTTCATTGCAGAGAGTTCACTAGTTTATAATGTTAGTGGGATTCATTTCAATTATTTGTTAGTTGTTATGCTTAACTTAAATTTTCTGCTTATTATGCTTGTCATTAAGCTTTACCTAGCAAGTAAATAAAACCTAGTTATTATCATACTGTGTTTTTTTATCCAACTTATTAAAGCAACAATAAGCTATTCGCCGTCGCGGGCCTTATGGATGACTGGCAGGCCGGATTTGGCCCGCGGGCCGTAGTTTGGAGACCTCTGCCTTAAAGCATCAAAGATAATTGTCTAAGTTGTTGCCAGCTGCATTAGAAAGAAAAAAAAAAACCTATACGGATATAAACAAAATAATTCGTTGCTGCGATAAAAAAAAAATGGTTGCTATTGGTAATAAAATAATTTTGTCAAAATCGACTCTTTAATTGGATGTGGTTGACAAACATCGTGAAGCAATGATTCTACAAATCTATGTCAATGGCCAAAGTAATTCTCTATCAATCAGGTGAATGAGAAGTCATTAATTCAGATTAAAAATCTGAATTAAATAATTAATATTCATAGAAAGAACACGAAATTATGATTTATATAATAAATATCAAAACACAGTTCGTCAATAGTGTAAATTTTTGCAACTTTTCTTCACTGGAAAAGTTTTAAAAATATAAGCTATTGTTAAATCTAAGGAAATTGTGAAGTTCAGTTTATTCATAATATTTATTAATACAGAGGATCTCTCTTTTTTCCTTTATTTATTATTATTTTTATATACTACTGTGTCCGAAAAGTAAGACCAATTTTCAATTTAAAATTTCCAGGGCTTATAGAATTTCAATTTTTTTTTTAGGTTGCTGGCACTGTCCTTGACATCTGTGTGAAATTTGACGTCAAAATATTCAATAGTGTTTGAGTTACGCTTGGCTTTGTGAGACGCTAAAACTGATTCCGGCGATTTTGAAGTGTCTGAATTAATTGAGCAAAGAACTTGCATTAAATTTTGTCTGCGGAAACGTATAGAATGTTGCAAAAAGGCATTCGGTGAGCATTCCTAAATCGGAAAGAAATGTTTAGAAGTTTTATAAACAGTTCAAAGAAGGCAGAGAACGCGTTGAAGACGGATGGACCCTCTGGTCGACCATCAACTTCAACCGACGAAGTTCACGTCCAAAAAATTAAAGATTTGGTGCTTGCAAACCGTCGATTACAAATAGAGACCTTGCTGATGATGTTGGAATTTCAAGAAGACCTATCAATTCCATTTTGGGCTTCAAACGTGTCAAATCTCGATTGTTACCGAAAACACTGAATGCGCCAGCTCACTGTATTGATTCTTCGTGATTTTTTTCACCAAAAATTAAACCCCCTATCTCTCCTCAACCACCGTATTCATACCATGCGACTTTTGGCTATTCCTAAATTCTAAAGACCACTTCGAGGGATACCGTTTTGAGTCGATTGAAGATATTCAACGTGAATCGGCGCGCGCTTTGAAGGCAATCCCTGCCGATTACTTTTTAGCATACATTGAGGATTGGAAAAAGAGCTGGAATAAGTGCATTGTGTCTGGAGGGGATTACTTTGAAGGCAATGAAATAAATTTGGAAGAAAAGAGTTTTTGAAAAAAAGCTACTTTGAGTACAGTAATACATTCTGGAAAAGCAGAGATGCTTTGACTCAAAATAATAGAAGATATATAAGATCAAAGATATAACATTAAACGGTTAACGATTTAATATAAATTAATATAATCACCTCGCATTATTATTAATTATTAAGTAATGTATTTTGAAAATTTTCAATTTGTCAAGTTTTGGTTTGGTTTGTTGTCAAAAAGTTGGTCAATCAAAACATTTCAATAGAAGTACTTAAAAGAGATCAAATGAATTAATATGGGATATTCTCTAAATTTTGGCACTGTTTTGAACAAAATAAAAGGGAGAACATGTTAATAGAGAGGCAGTTTATTTTTAGATATCAAAAGGTTGTCTCCATGAGAAGTGTGCCCATATCTGGCCCAGTTTTATGCCATAAATTAAACCTTTTATTAATTTGACTTCCATACATAATTTGTTTCAAGAATGTGGAATTATAGTTTAAAAAAACTATTTTGTAAATGATAATTTTTTTCAAATTTATATGGGTTTTATATTTAAAAAATGAGGAACCATAACGAAAGAAAAGAAAAAAATGGAATAGACATTTCTTCTACCAGATTAAATATGGAGAAAAACACAGATATTTAGGCGGAAAGAAAAGCTACGCATCTATAACAGAAAAATTAAAAAAAAAATTGATTAAATGTACTTAATTTATTTATTTATTATCAGTAAATTGCATGTAAAGAAAAAGAGTTCACCAAACTATTTTATAAGACGATTCTGATCGTACAAAAAAGGAATAATATTAAGGAAAGAAATTTTTTATTTCTTGAGAGTATGGAAGACACTTTTGATGTAAGAATTATAATGATTTGAAAATTACCATAGCTTACCAGACATTATTGAAAAAATATAAGCATCCACATAATACTATAAAACAGTACGATTCGAAAAAATTAGAAATAATGATGGAAAGTAAATACTGATATTAGTACCATCTTCTTAAAATTAACAGCATTAAATGTTTTTTAAGCATTAAAATCATACAGAAAAAAATTTTTGCAGATTAATAAAAGAAATTTCTTCTTAATTTAAATATTTAAATAAAATTCAAATTTCTTTAATCGTATTATATACTGTTTATCATACTATCTATTATGTTTATCATATTATCTATCATGTTTGTTCATTGTATTATGTTATTTCACAAAATTAAACTAGAAAGTTGAAATAAAAAGTCAATTTATTATTGGCATTGATCGATTCCAGGTCTGGAAAACTCAAAAATTTCTGAAGGATTACCAAACTTAGTTGAACGATTTCTGAAAAAGTGGGAGGGGAGAAGGAAAAAATTATAATTTTCAGAGAAAAAAAAATTCAGTATTTAGTGGTTTCATTCGAACATTAAGAGCTACTGTCAATTATATTAGTTATATATTGTCCTAAGGTGTTCAGAAAGTCGAGTGTGCGCTTGATATAAAAGTTTTCTTTTCTGTTGTAAAATTTTTTTGCACGTGTTTCAGCAAAAGAAGTGCTGTTTGACAATGCTGTAATTTTTTTTTCTTTTTATTATTTAAACTGTTGGACTGGAAAGATTGTGAAACCAAAGTGTATATGACATTCTATTCATCATGAAGAAAAAAAGGATTTTAGCCACAAAATAGTCTGCCTGCACGCTTTTTGATTATTATTTAGTTGTGTGGCGGCTTTGTAAAGGTTGCGTAGTGTTATTAAAATCCATACGGCAAAAATAAAACGATAATCAATTTTTACATTTACAACATCTTTATTCCGTTTCTAACGCCAACTGCGTTCTGTTTCCATTCTAGCGGGAAAATTCCCTTCTTAACAGTGAAAGTAGAAGTTGTTAAATTTGTACTCCATTTTCCATCAATAGGTGTCGCTACAGTTGTAAGAATAATTGGATTGGTAAATGATCACTGTCGAAGGGAAGGAAGGAATGTGTTGGCAATAGCCAGATCAATAAGAGATGAAGAAAATGGAGTAATATTAGTTGGTGTGTAGGATGTTTGTATTATTATTGAGGATGCAATTGATCAAAGTTTCTGAACTATTGGTTGAAGAGGATGAATCGAGAATGGAATGATGAGATTTAAAAATCCCCAAGAATAATGTTAGTAATGAGGGTTGGTGATATGTTTCATACAGCCAATCAATGGTGAAATGGCCTTTGAGAAAATAAATGAAAAAAATATATTAAAATGTTTTTGTGGAAGATTAATTGTGACGGTCTGTATTTCACTTTCTGAGTGGGAGAGATTGAAAGTAATGCAAGGAATAATAGTATCAATAGTTATTAAAAGTTCTGCTAACTGCGTGCTGTCAGATCGATCTGTTCTATAAATTAGTTTGCTTGGTGGGGAATTGATATTAAAAATAAGGAATATTTTTTTGTATTAGAAAAACTTGAAGAAAAAAAAAAAAGGAGTAAAAAGTATTATGTGGTGTCATTATCAATTTAAAAATTCCGGAAAATAAATGTGAAGTTGTTGTTGACGATGTTTGTGTAAGTGAAATTTTGCAAGATAGGTTTTTCAATTGTTAAGTAGTTCCGGTATGACAAGAATCAGCTGCTGCTGAATATTTTGCAGGGAGATCACAGTTTCAAGAAGTTTTGAAAGAATCGGTCTGTAATACATCTACCACCTCCACATACCACCTCTACCTACCTATTCTACCACCTCTACATGAACAGGTATGTCGTCCATAGATATAGGTGTAGATCTCTAGCTCTTCCAAGCATTTTTGACAGAGTGAACTGGTTTCATGACCATAATAAGTGAATTGGGAGAATATGTGTCCAAAGTTGATGTTTGTTTCAAATCTTTTCAATTACTTGCAATTTAAAATGTATCAAACTATCTGTTTAACATTTCATTGCTTTTTGTTTTATGATTGGCAATGATTTTATGACCTTAATATTTAGTGAATAAATGTATTCAGATAAATGCAAGAGCATCAAATTCTTTACAATATTTAAAATTACAAATTTTAATCTGATGGTTAAATCAATAAAATTACATAAATAAGATTATGAAACATTAAATGCTACTAATGAGATACATGCTCTAATGAGGAACTCTTTTTAACAATGTATTTTATAAAGCAATATCTTATCTCTAAAACAATATGCCTATCATCATGATCATAAAAAAATACATTCACTTTAAACCAGCTATCAGAACGTTGGAGACGTTCATGTTCTCAAACTTCGTTAAAATGACATTTCAGCTTCCTCTGATGAATTCTAGCAAATTCGAGGTTAATAGACCGTTTTCTGCCATACTTTTTTGTTTGCGTTTTTTAAACTTTCAAATTCCTATCGAAACTTTTCATATTCTTCCAGGCGGTCTTATAAGCGCTTTAAGGCAATTGAAATATCTAGTTTTAGACTGAAGTACTTTAGAGGCCCCGATTGACGATCACGTTGATTGTCTGTAAAATTTGCAATGAAAACCAGTAACATAATAATCTTGTAGTATTTCAAACTTCTTCAGTGAAATAGCTTTATTTCTGTCATCTGCTTTGGAGTTTAATAGAATAGTTTTGGTTACACTTTTTGAACTTTGACAAACCAAACTATGAAAGCAAAAATGGCGTCAAAAGTTCGGCCCATCTTGTTGGATTTAATGTTTTCCATGTTACTGAGGTTAAAGACTTCCTCTCTTTAAACAGAAATAAAACTTGGTAAACTGTTCCTTTGGTTTTGATTATGTGTATCCCATCTGTGTGCTCTGGATCAGTGTTGCTTAGAATTGCAATACTATCACTTTCAGTTTCAACGAATTTCTTCATTTCCGACGCACTGTTCGTTTTGTTACTTTCCTACTCTTCAAATATTCACTTATTGCATGTAATTTCATATTTCTGTAGCGACACCTATTGATGGAAAATGGAATACAAATTGAACGCACTTCTACTTTTTCACTTCCTTTTCTTTTTTGTTTCCTTTTGCCTCTTCTTCTTTTGCTTCTCTTCCTTTTTGATTCTTTTCTAAATCTTTCTGTTTTTTACCATTATCTTTTTTTCTTCTTGAAGTGATGTAGCGACCTATTGATGGAAAATGGAATAAGCCAAAAATTGAACGACTTCTACTTTCACTGTTAAAAAGGGAATTTTTCCCTTTGAAAACAGAACGTAGTTGGTATTACATAGTTGGCGTTAGAAATTAGAAATAAAAGATGTTGTAAATGTGAAAATTGATTATCGTCTTTTATTTTTGCCGTCTGAATTTTAAATAACTACGCAACCTTTACAAAGCCGCCACATTTCTTTAAACTCTATCTTTCTTTTTCGATTTTTACTCCCACTATAATTCTTTCTATTACTAGACAACTTTCTATTACTCGGCATTATCTACTTTTCACATTCAATTTACGACTGATTTGCGAATCCGATGAAACAAAAGTAAGATAATCGTTATGCATGGAGAATTCAAACAGTGACTTCCCGTTTTCTATGGAAGTCACTGACCCCTGGCCACAGAGGATTCCCACTCTTTAATTTTGTAAATATCAGTTCACGAACCAGAAATAGGGAGTTTCTAGCACGGGAATTACCCCGAGTAATTATTTTCTTTTCTTTTATTACTATTATTACTAGAGGCGATATATTGAAAATGATACATAGAAATGAATACAATCAAAAAAATCTTGACACATATATTTTTTAAATTTATCACTTTAGTAATTATTTATTAATTAAAGAATTAATAATTTTTAATTTATAAATGTGATAAGACAATAAATGAAACAATAGGCTATAATAAAAAGATGATTGGTTTTACTACACGAAACCTTTCAATTATTGCAATTACCAACAATCAACTTAAGTTACTAAATATAATATCTTTTTTAATATTATTTAAATAATCAATTAACAAATGAATAATTTAAAAACTACTTATCAATATCTGAGTAGATAATAAAGACTAACTCAATTTAGTGCAATAAAATTTCGGCTAATAATTAAAACATCACACCCAAAACAGTAAACTTTCAAAAGTCAAACACTAAATGCAAAAATATAATAACAAAAAAAAGTATATTTAATGTGTAAGAAAAAAAGAAAGTAACTCTTCTCGCTACGGTAAAGTTAATTGTATTGTATTGTCTTGAAACTTTGAGATTTAGTATGACGTAAGGTGAAGGCGGTAAGAAAGATAGACTATTTCAATTTACCTTTAGGAAAATTCCCTTTCCTAACTGAAATTTTTAACAAAGGGTAATTCCTGTGTTTAACGTCTACGAAACGAAAGCTAACTAATTGTAAGAAATTAGAAATTATAGTAGAGTGTAAAGGAAAGAGAAAAGAATATGTATATTTATATATATGTATAGGCGATTTTAACCAACAGGAGAACTTAAAAGAGTAGGGGAAAAAATGTTATTAAAACTAAAAAACTGTAAAACAAACAAATTGAGATAAGAGCCGAGCCGACTCTTACCGCATTCATGCTCATCACTTATAGATTTATTTGAAATTGTTGTTCGTAATTTTAAATAGCAAATGGGCATTCTAACTTCTATTAAACCTACATTTTATTCAGGTATCGATTGTTTTTTTTCTTTTATTGTGTTTGATGAGTAAGAATTAAAAGGATATTGTATGAAAACAAAAGTACGTTTTTAAATTGCAACTGTCATAATAAAACATCAGTTTGTAGTATTTTTTTTTAATGGAAATATTACTAAATATTTTAGTTAATTAATCCAACATTTTTTTGTTGGCATTTGTTTTGAATTGTTGTTACTTAACATACTTTACTGAATTTATTTTTTATGAATTTATTGTATAATATTTTCGTTGCTGAAAAATCGACATTATCTTTCGATATCATTATAATTAAAAACTATATTTTTATTAATAATTTTCTTCTATTTATGACAAGTGAACAAAATTCAGTTATGTGGATTTTATTTTGGGAATCTTTTGCTTTTTATCAAATATTTTCTTTTTAAATTTTGAATCCACTGTTAAATAGAATCAGTAATTTAAAAGAAAAGTATCTTTCTTTTTTGTTAGTTGTGGTCATCCATCTGTTTATTTTTCGAGAATAATTTCAGAATTGTATTAGAACAGTTCAAGAATGAAAAATATTTTAGTATAGTATAGTGTGAGTATCAGAATAATATATTAATGCATTTTAATTAGAATAATGTTGGAAAGGGTAGAAAATTAATATTTTTCATGTTGTAAAAATTGTAATTAAATGACTATTATTGAAGAAATTAAAAATATTAGAAAAAGAATGTGTTGTAATTCTGCATTTCTACCCCTTATAAACAACATTAAATGTTAAAATAATAAAGATTATATTAAAAATAAACTTTTTAAATCCAATAATATCAAATTTATCTTTTAAAAATTTTTAGTACATGAAACTTTTATATTTATGAAATTCTTTCTTCAGTCACATTATGCATTACTGTGTTGTTAAAAGTGCAGTTTATTAACAAAGAGTCTCTTTTTATAAGAAGTTTTCATTCATTTTTTTTGTTATACAGTACATATGAGTTTATTGAAAAATTTTTTTTTTTTTTTACATTTGTTTATTTCATTCCATTTAAAGCTGTATTAATATTGTTTTCATCAAAGTGTATCCATATTTTTTTAATATAATTTCATTTGAATTTCTGTGTATATTTTCTGCTCTTCTATTTTTTTTCCTGAAGTCTTCAATATTGTTTTTTTTTTTATTCCCTCTCCCATATCATGTTAATACAATTATTATCTTGCTTACTATAATTTTTTGGGATCTACTAGATTTTAAATTTTAATTTGTGTTAAGAAAAATATGTTTGTTTTTTACTACAGCCATCATTAGTATCTAAAGGTTTCTAAATTTTTTGAAATTTTAATATTTGTTTTTCCTTGTCATTTTAAATATTGAACAACTGTATTTAATAATTCTCAATTTCTTTAATATCTCTGTTCTATGGTATTTTTCTTCCATTTATTATGTTAAAATTATATTCTAAAAATGGGAAAAATATTATTATATGAAAAAAATTGTGTAATGGTTAATAATTTTTATAGGTGATAAATGTTGAAATGAATTCATTTTCCCCATCCTTGATGTCTTTCAATTTAAGAAAATATTTATACCTTCATGCTAAAATATTTATTCATAAAAAAAATAATTAATAAATACATTTAATACAGACATCACAATGCATTCATTTAATTATGCACATTATTTATTATGTTTGTTAGAAGAATTTAGGTATTATGTAGTTATCCCTGTCTATCTATATCATATGTATTTTATTAAAATGTAGTAATATTGCTTTTTTTCCTTAGAATTTAAAAAACAGCATTTTCATCCAGAAGAAGGTTTGAATACATCAAGAATTGCTTGAATTGTAATATGAAATAGTATTAATTATTGTAACTGTTTATAATGGCTTTGAAACAGACTTTTATTGAAAGGTTTATTCTTAATTTCATTGTAAAATGTGAAATGGCAACAATGGAAATGATTTATTAATTAAGCATCATTAAAAATATAATAGTGTAATTAAAAATTGCAGAAGTTTAAAATATTGGTTCTTAAAATATATAAACTGCAACTTAAAATTTTTAATTTTATTGTGAATTATTAATTTTGTACTCCTTATATATAATGATTGTTTATGTATTGGACAATTTCCTTTAAATTTTTATCTTATTTTAATATTTAAATGTAAAAGAAAAATATTTAAAATGTTTATTCATAGTTATTTAATCAAAGGACCGAGTGGCTAGCTCTGTGGCGCTCGGGGTCCCACAGATATATTGGGTTCAAAAATCCAGGCGTTGCCATGGGTGTTTGTAGTGACTGAATCCACTTTAAGCCGTAGGTCCCTGTCAATAATAGGATCGTTGAGCGTGGCAGGAATTGCGTCTGTGGCTTATCTTCAAGTTACACGCACCCCCGGGTAGTGCAAAGTGAGTAACATTGGTTCAGCCTGGGCATAAAGATCACGGTCTATTTGCCAGCTGTTTAAAAAAAAAAAAAGTTTTTTAATCAACCTAATAATTTTCTAAGAACACATTTTTGTCTTTTATATATCATTTAATGACTACTCAAAAATTGTAAAATACATTTTCTCACAGAATTATTTTTACAGATAAATTTAACTTATTATCCAAATCACTGAATAAGGGCCTTTGGGATTTAAGCAACTTTTTTTTTCATCGCCAAGTAGGAGGTAATCACAAAATGGGGTAACCAAGGTATTACCTGATGTCTGACTGGCCAAAATTAATGCCTATTGCACCTATTTCTAATTGGCCAAGATTAATTACATGGTTCAATTCAATTACTGGAAAGTTCTAAATGAATTAAAAAGCCGTTATTTTTAAAAACAATTCATTTCACTTGTTACCATCTCATTCCTTTGTAGTTGTTTTCTTAGCTTGAGCTGATCAAAGTCTTTCGATTAGAGATGTCTGGTATTGAGGAATTTTATTTTGGAAACGAGGATTCCGAGCATTTTTAAAATTGAAGGAAGGATGCTACAAGCGATTTCTTCCGTGATTTGGAATGTCAAATTAATTAAAAAAATATTGAATGGTGTTTGTTTGCTGATTTGATTGCCAAGAATATATATCCTAGTTGTGGAAAAGATATGATTCTAATTGAAGCAAAAGATATATCTAATGGATAATATTATGTGGAGATGCAAAACGAAATTTAATGTTGTAGCACATAAAGTAAAGAAATCCATTTGTCGAAATTTGTGGTTCTCTCTTTTAAAAAAAAAAAAAAAAAGTTTGTGCAATACTATGAGAATTATGTATGACTGGATCCATAGGCATTCGACTGTGAACATGCTGATGAGATTGAATGCTTGCT
>BPLR01014801.1:0-22024 GCA_021605095.1 Caerostris extrusa | reverse complement strand
AATGTACTTTAAATATATTTGAAAAAAATAAATGATTTATAAATTTTGAATGACAACACCGAAAAAAATCACATTAACGCACAGTATGTTCGTAAAATTTATATTTCAGTGTTGTCAGAGTTTCGTGTTATATAGAAGTTATAACTTTGGAATACTAAGTGCCTTCGAGTGATAGTTGAAGTGATTTACGTTCTTCCTAAAAAATCGCACAACCTGCAGAAATTCCTCGAGATCTGCAATTAGAGGAAAAAAAGTTTTGGCAATGTTCAGCTGCCAGTATTTCTACACGATTCACAATTTCTAATGGAACCTGCTCCGATTTTGTAAATAATGACTTTAATGTTTTTCCAAGAGTAATTTGTTAAAACTACCAGTGTTGTTGGATTTATGGAGTTTCTAACACAAGGACTAGAAGTTTTGCACACAGTTTCTATTTATTTAAAAAATTTCTATTTATACGAATTTTTCTATTCATTCTTAAAAAATTCTATTCACAGAGTTTAAAAAGAATTCTACAAGATTTTAAAAGTTCTCAAAAATGTATGGTGACTAAATAAAAATACATATGCCCATATATAGAACCATTAGCATTCTTTTGTTTATTTTTATAGTCAATCTGCCTTATTGTTTGATATTTAAAAAAAACTTTTTTATAAAATATTTGTTATAAAGAGAATTTAATTATAAGCAATTTTACATTAAATGAAGAATATATAGTAGTAAACAAAATACAGTGTACTGTTGTGTATGTTTATGCGAAAGTGTAATCGATTGTTTCTGCAGCTGGATCTGGGTGTGGTTGGGTTGAGATACAAGTTTGAGAACATGCAGTTTAATTTACACGGGCATAAACACCACGTACAAATACAATTAAAAATAGACAATATTCAAAACATTTCAAGATATACATTCGTGGAATGATTCCCCTTCTAAGCCGAAAATAAAGATATTTCTTCTCGGGATGAGAGATTGTAAACTAAATGGGTTTCAACGGCAGCGCCGGTTTTGCGCTATGCTCTTTCTCGGATGAGAGTCTCGGTGCCTACTGATCATTTCTCATGAACGCCACAAGGGGCACTCTTGTAGTGCGTAGGGAGGGAGCAAGGTTGCAACTTATATTTATACGAATTTTCTGTTCATTCTAAACATTCTATGCACAGAATTTAAAAATTTTTGCTCCGCTATTATAAAAGTGGATGAAAAGTGTATGGGGACTATATAGAAATACATGTGCACATATATGAAACCATTATTACATTCGTTTTGTTTATTTTATAACCAATATGCTCTATTGTTTGATGCTAGAAAAAAACTTTTTTTATAAAAACATTTGTGACAGTATTGTTAAAAATATTATTATAAGCGATTTGTTAAAAATCTTACTTAATAATCTTCAAATAAAAACATTATAACGGATTGCCTTTTTTGAAGAATGAATCACAAATTGAAACTATTCTTTATCTTTTCCCAATAGATCTCTGGATTCTATCCTTGAAGAGTCTAGATGCTTTTCTTATCGATACGCAATAAAGTATCACTTAAATAAATATTTGAAGAGATGTTACTAATTTTATAGAGTTGGTTTAGCCAGAAATACATTCCATATTATAAATATTATATTTTACAGGATTTGTTTTATTGATATCGTAACTTAAATCAATTTAACTGTGCTTTTTATTCAAAAAGTTAATCCTTTGAATTTCTATACTAAAAACGTGTCATTTATTTTCAACTATATAAATCTATAGTTATACCATTCCTTACGGCTTTTTCGATAGAGCAAAACAATTTTTGCAATCGGCTTATCGTATTATCCAGCCAAGCTCCAGCTATTACGAAATGCATTCATGCATATTTAAATTTAATAATTCTTTACAATTGTATTTTCAGTTGAAAAATATTTTGAAACGTGCAGTATATGTTTAGGTATTCCATACTATAATATTTATGAAAGGAAAATATGTTTGAGATTATTTCTAAGGCCATTTCTGAGATTGATTAAAATTTTGGTTCACAGTTTCTATTTATTTAAAAGAGTTTCTATACATTAAAAAGTTTCTATTTACAAATGAATTTTCTATTCATTCTGAACATTCTATGCGCAGAGTTTAGAAGTTTGCCCCGCGATTTTTAAAAGTGTATGGCGACTATACAAAAATACACATGCTTGCATATGCAACCATTGTATTCTTTTTTGTTTATTTTTATAACCAATCTATTGTTTGATATTAAAAAAAACTTTTTATAAAACATCTGTGATACAAACTATTTTTATAAGCAATTTATGTTAAAATATTACTTAATCATTTTCAAATGAACACAACATAACGGATTCTTATTCTTGAAGAATGAATCACAAATTGAAACTTTTCTTTCATCATCTTTTCCCAATAGATAGTTGGATTCTAACCTTGTAGAGTCTAGATATTTTTTTATCGATATGCAATAAAGTATTATTTAATATAATATTCAAAGAGATGTTAAAAATTTTATAGAGTTGGTTTAGCCAGAAATACGTTCCCCATTACAAATATTATATTTTTCAGGATTTGTTTTATTGATATAACTTAAATCCAATTTAACTGTTTTTTTATTCAAAGAGTTAAACCTTTTACATTTCTATACTACAAAACATGTTATTTATTTTCAACTATATAAATCTATAGTTATACCTTTCCTTACAAAAAAAACAATTGCTTTTTAGATAGAGCAAACAATTTCGCAATCGGCTTATCGTATTATCCAACCACAAGTTCCAACTGTTCCTTACAATTGCATTTTTAGTTGAATAATATAATGAAACATGCGGTATATGTTTAGGTATTCCACGATATGATGTTTATTAAAAGAAAAATATGTTTGAGATTATTTCTAAGGCCATTTCTAAGATTGATTAAAAATTTTGTTCACAGTTTCTATATTTTAAAAGAATTCATTCATTAAAAACATTCTATTTAAACAAATTTTCTATTAATTCTAAACCTTCTATGCACAGAGTTAAAAAGGATTACTATTTACTGTTACGAAACTATTTAACTATTACAAAATGCATCCATCATATTTAAACTTAATAAACAAGTAAAATAAAAAAACAAATTTAAAGTCAAGTCCTACTTTTTTCACTATAATGCAGAAAGTCCTTTATAAATAATTTTTCATTCATTTTTTATGTTTATCTGGTGCCATCTATTGGTAGATATATGCAACTTAAATCTAAAAAAATAAAATTAATTCATTAAATTTAATTACATAATTAATATTTGAAAAACTGTGTTAACATCAAGTGTCATCCACAATAAATTAAAAAAATGTATTTGAACTTGAGTGGAGGAATAAAAAAGTATTTTATGAGCGATTGAAAATTTGAACAAGATATATATAGGGACAGTGTGAGCTAATAGAAGGAATTGAAAAAACAAGAAGAATTTCTTCCCAATTGTATTTTTAGTTGAATAATATTAAGAAACACGCGGTATAATGTTAGATATTCCATGCTATAATGTTTGTTAAAGGAAAATATATTTGAGATTACTTCTAAACCCATCAAAAATTGCCTTACAATAGAATAGATTGGAAAGCAGAATTTCTAAATGATCACTTCCAAAACAGAACGCAATATAGATTAAATCGAGACAACATTCTTACGGCTCAGTTCATATGTTTGTGGGTTGATGTAATTGTCCTAAAGCATGACACTCCATTAGGAATATTTGGATGTAATTAAGATCTCTGCCTTGCTGTCCAGTCAGCCGAATGAGCTGCAAATCTTCTCCAAAACAATATGTTTGGGATAACCAATTACCATTGTCGGATAGTGTGAGACAACTGCAAATTCTGAGAAGATTAAGCAAACTAGGAAAGGGGATTTAATCAGTGAAGTACGAAGAGATTATTAAATAAAAATATTACAAATATAGGAGAAATTTTTAAAAATAACACATAGGACTGTTTTAATAAACAGGAACCAGAAATGAACAATCTCAAAGAGTCTTAATATATAAAGCTCTTATGTATAAAATTTATTCAGAGAATATAATTGAAAATTAAGATTAATATACTATATAATTATAATTGAAATATACTTGAAATTGATGAAGAGTATATAATAAACAAAATGCGAAAGTGTAGTGTTGTGTATGTTTATGCGAAAGTGTGATAAAATTTATGAAATCCTGTTTTCATAATTAAATATTACTCAAATGGAGCTAGAATGGCCTGGTGCACAACAAGTTGGGTTTCTGAACACGGGTAACCGAGTTCAAAACCCAAGAAACAAAACCAAACTAAAAGCTTTGGTGTCTAAGTAGAGGATGCCCACGTTACATTTTTAGGCTATAATATCCTTTCGCTGATTTCAAGGAAGGGAGAAAAACATATGAACATTCTTCAGTTGTAATCCGTAGGGGATGTTCGAAAAATGGGTATGCAGTTCAAGTACAATGCAGCAGGACCTTCGTGAAACACTTTGAATAACACTGAATCTGATACTGTAATGTTGTCGGTGGTTTGTGAAGCTGGATCTGGGTGTGGTAGGGTTGAGACAAAAATTTGAACAAGAACACACAGCTTTATTTACACGCGCTACATGCTCAAAACATCACACACATACAATTAAAGATATGCAATATTTAACACATTTAAAGATATACATTAGTGGAAGGCTTCCACTTCTAAGCCGAAAATAAAGATATTTCCTCTCGGGATGAGAGATTGCAAACTACACTGTTTTTAGCGGCAGCGCCCTTTGCTCTGTACTTTCTCTCGGGTGAGAGTCTCGATGCATGCTGATCATTTCTCTTGAACGCCACAAGAGGCGATCTTGCAATAAGTAGGGAGGGAGAACGGTTACAAAAGTAATTTACGTTATATATTTTTAATTTCAAATTACTCAAAAGATTTAAAATTGGCCATTTGTTAAAGTGAGCTGGGACGAGAGCTGGCAACTGTTATCTAAAAAAATCAATTTTTATAACTTTGTAAATAATGCTTTATGTTGCAATAATATTGGTGTTGTTTTCGAATGACTGGCACTGTGGCTTGAAATCATTCGTGACTAGAACGACTGATATATTGCAGAATTCAGTATTTTCTAAGATGCACTATGGGGGTCTGCATACACTGCACACATTTTTGTTGCCCATAATTTATAACAACTACTTATACAGGTTGTATGTTGCGAGTGCTCATTCTCCTTCTTAACCCCAATAGAAGGACTTTGTGATATTTTTGTCCTATCGCGTGCATTCCAAATCTACACGTGGGAACTTTCTGTTAGGCTTCCTTTTAATCATTTAGCTTCTCCGGTTCTGATAATGGTAATGGAAAAAAATGCATAATCAAATAGGTAATAAACCGTTTTTCTTTATTTTTTTTAGACAGCTTTTAATAATTACTGGCAAAATTAATACAGTTTGAAATTTATGAAATAAATAATAAAAACGAAATCGAATAAAAGTATGGTGTCTCGTGTAGTTTGTGGCGGCCTGATGGCCAACTGGCTAATGCTCTAACCTTTGGTTCCACAAATTTCAGGTTGGAATCCTGGTGGTGTCATTATTAATTGTTAGTGGTTCGGAATGCGGCCTAAATGGCTGAGTGTCTAGTGTTCTGGCGCTCGGTGCAACAGGTTTTGGGTTCGAGTCCCGAACCGAATAACTATGAACATCCATGCCATGGATGTAGTGATTTGGAATCCATTTTAAGCCGTAGGTGCCGGCCTCATACGACCGTAGAGCGTCACAGAGCCTAGTCAGACTTCTCCCTCATATCATTCCCAAACTGTAAAGGAGCAACTCAGCTTTAGGCACAGTGATGTGGTGTGGTGTGGTGTACTGTAGTGGTTCGGTTCACTTTAAACTGTAAGTACCGGTCTAATTACCTAAAGTGTACAAAAAACAGCCGTAGAGCGACAAACCAATAACCAATAACAAACTAATAACAAATCTCTAGTCTGCGGTTATGTATATGCTTTCGGGCATTTTTTGACTTATTGTTTGGAATATTCACATTAAATATAATTTTTTACTGCTTGAATTTTAAATTATCTTAAAATTTTAATGTAGAAATAACGACTTATTTTTTTATTTATTTTTATTCTACTGATGTTCATCATTATCCATTCCACAGATAAATAAAAATAAAGATCTTTAATACAGAAATACTTAATATTTCTATTAACTACCTGAAAGAAAAAGCTTGCAAGGCTATATTTATTAATGAAAAATGCCTCAGCTTTTTTTTTAAAAGTTGTACTTTTAGAAATTAATAATCACACTTTAAAGATAAAATATGTTCAAATTCCTCTTTTTCAATTTATCAATTTATTTGGCTTGACAAAAAAATTATTTTTTATACTGAATGTTCTTCAAACTTCTCAGACTTAGAAAATTCTTTTATTATTTTAGAAATCAAAAGTAAAATAAAACTTCTAAATCTTTCTTGTTTCTTATTCAGAATTTTATGAACTTGAAACGATGTCACTTTAAACTTTCCTTACTTAATTTTTAGATTGACATCAGGAAAAGTAATAAATTGAACAAGAAAATGTATTATTAAAAAAAAAGTAGTAGAGCATATATATTTTTTTAGGTCTTGTAAAAGAGTTAAGATTTTCTAGTCTGGCACCCGTAGAGCACAATAACTCGAGGCGTGGGCACTACCGATAGTGCTGTATGAAATAAAATGAAAGACAATTTTTTATGTGAGCACATTGAGTGTGTCTACAGGGAAAGCATTTCATATTTATACCTTTTTCTATGATGTGTTTTTTGACAGATAGAAATAAAAAAGAAGATTCATATTTTATGTGGAGACTTTATATTTATAGATAAGGATGTTATATAACGTGTTTTAGTTCTGTAAAACAGCCCACGAGAAAAAAAAAAAAATAAAAAAAAAAATTATATTTTCTTTTAAAGAATAAAATTATTATACAATTTTTTTAAGGTTAAAAATATTTGTACAATCTTCCATATTTGGGTCAAGTTTGGACACTAACACTCAAGTATGACAAAATTTCAAAAAATACATTAATATAGCCTTTTATTAATGTATTTTTTGAAATTTTGTCATGGAAATAGACAAAAATAATTTTAATATAGATAAAATAAACATTAAAAAATGTTTATTCCATTACTTTATCGAAAGTATTATATCTATACTGTAAAAGAAGCAATTTTACTTTAAAGGATTTTTAAACTTTGTAGAAGCGATAGGACTATCTATAACTGTGTTTTTAAACTTCTTATATAATGAACATTTTACAAAACAAAAAATTTTAATAGAGAATTTTAGTTTTGCGAAAGAAAGATAGTTTTGGGTTATTAAGTTTTATAAAAAAATGAAGTAAATAGATGAAAAAATTAAAAACAAACAAAATAAAAAAAATTATTTCAGAAATTGAAAAAAATTATTGTTTTGTGATTCAAGTTTTTCAAGATAAATCGCTTAATTTTAAAAACTGTTAAAATGCAAAAAATACATACATATGAGAGTAATATGTATAATATCTCATATGTACTTACAATACATATGAGAGTAAACCAATATTCAATAACTCAAGTAATTTGTGAAGCAACTGGTCTGAATACTACAAGAATTACCATAGTCAATAGCCACGGAAATATACCAAAGTTATACTGTTGCTATTTGGCTATATATTGTTACTATTTGGCTATATACTATTATACTGTTATTCGTCTATATACTTTATACGGCTATATATACTGTTATTTGGTTATACTGTTCCTGTTATATACTGTTATACCATTATTTGGTTATACTGTTCCTGTTATATACTGTTATACTGTTTATATTCGGCTACAAACTGTTCGGCTGTATAATGCTGCTGCATACTCGGATTTTTATGTAGGCAACTTTATATTATTGCTGTATACTCGGCTTTTTACTGTTGCTGTATACTCGGCTTTATACTTTGCTGTATACTTGGCTTTATATTGTTACTATTTTGTTCCTGTATTTTGCGACGGTTTTGCCATGGAATTTTATTTTCCCCATACAATTTTGATGTCACTAACCTAATCAGAACAACAATATGTTCACACATCATAATAAATAATAGAATGATAAGTAACTGAATAAAGGGATAAATAATATGAAAATGTAAATTCTTTATACCCAAAGATCAATATTTCTTTATATTACTTTATTAATGACTGTGCAATTTTCGATTATTTCAAGTTACACAACGCTTGATTAAGTAAAAATATTGGTACAGCTCTTTAGGTATAGTTTTTATTCTTCAATAAACACTTCCTCTGCTAACATTAAATTTGAAATGGTTTATTCTTTTTACTATTTCTAGTAAGTTGTCAAAGGTTTTACTTTTTTCAAGCGTTAATTTTATGAAGTAATGTATATAATTACAATGAATTAATTCTTTGTACCTCGACAGCAAAAATGCCATATTTGTTAAAAGGAATCTATTATTAACATTAGTAAAAAATGTTTCTTTTTACTTTTTTGATAAAGATAATTTTGACTTTGGCTTTGTATTAATTAATTTAGTTTGCTATGAAAAAAAAAAGAATAAAAAAACTAAAAGCTATCGATTTTAATATTTTATCATAAGATATCAAAGAAATAAAAATCCTTAAATCAATTAAAGCCAAAATTCTTTATAACTCCCTCACTGTCCTTCATAAATGTCAATGGTCTTTGATTGCTTTCTCTCCGTCACAAATAATTCTGATATAATTTTTATAAGTGGTGCTTAAAATAAAAATAGTTGTATTATAAATTTAAAGAGTGTAAGAGATTGTTTGATTATAATAAAAATTTATTTAGGTAGGCAGAAAGAGTTTATAGCATAATCTCAACATTTCTGTAATTAATTGAATTTTTCTTCTAATAATAAAACGTTAGTAATAATAACAATTTAAAACTCAAGTTTTTACTTCAAAAGCTTGTTTAATTTATTCTTTGCAATTTTGAAATATTTAGTTTTACTTTTTTTGTCTTTTACGGAAATTACCCGGAGTACCATTTCCGTTGGTTTGTCACATTTGACATTTATTTACGGAATAAAAATTTACTTTGTATCCACTATTATAATTTTAAACGTCGTAAAATGCAAATGCTGTGTGTAACTTTAGTAAAATGATCGATTAAAAACAACTGTAGTGCCCTCTAGTGGCAAAATAAAAAAATAATAAATCTATCAAAAGAAAAAAAAAAAAAAGTGATCTGCAAAGTTATACAATATTTTCAATTTTGTTATGTGATTGAATGCTTCACTATTTTTTTTATTTTTATTTTTGTATTCGAGGTATACTTGTTTGAAGTTTTTAAAATTGATTTGTAAAATATGTAAACTTTTAAAATATTCAGTAATTTTAATTTAATACCATGCAATAATCTAGTTAAAAATCTTACTAAAATTTTAACTGAGCTTCTGTTCTATTAAATATTTTTCGAACAGTTTAGGTTTTACATTACTTCATTACTATTTTAAACGATTTTTATATATTAACTTTCTTGTCAAGCTTGCTTTCGTTGTGTATTAACTTTTGCCATAAATTGGTCGCAAGTATAACATACTGAGCAATAATAGGGTGTCTCTGAATTCAGGGATCAGGGATTAAGGTAGAATAAAATACACATTGATTTTTTTCCCTACGGAAATGTAGGGTCGGAAATAATTGATTTCTGCAGCAGAGTAAGTTGATGCTGAGCTTCTCTGCAAATGTACTTTTCACAGATGATGCTATCTTTACGAGCAACGAAGATTTTAATTTGCACAATATTCATACGTGAGCTACCTCTAATCCATATTCTAAACGTCCACAGGTTTTTCAGTAGAGGTTATTTGTTAATGTATAAGAGGGTATTGTAAATGACACCCTTATTGGATTATACTGAATGGTACGACATTTCGCAACTTTCTGGAAGAGGTATTACCAGAAATATTTCATAATATTTCAGTTACCATTCGAAGTTATCCAAAAATAATAATTTATAATACATCAAAACTCGTAAAGAACAATTAAGTGCAGGAAGCGTTTGAAAATGCAACAGGGGACAACAAACTGTCCTTTAAAATTCATTTCAAGATCAAAGGAAGAAAACAAGATTGAAGCTAGTGTATAGTAGAAATTTCACCAGCGGCTTTCAAAACTCATAAAAGAAGGCAAATTAGTTATTAGTTGACCTAAACACAATGTCAGAAAATTTTACAATGTGCGAAGATGTTACAGCTGTCAGTATTTCGGACATAAACGATATCAGTGGCCAAACAAAAGTTTTAATTGATCTTTTTGCCCATCAAGATCAAATTAGCTGTACGTTGCACACGGAATTGTCACGTTGCTAATGTTAAAAACTATGATTGTAGGCATTTAGCTGCAGATGAATATTATCTTTATTACGAAAAAAGAAATCGAGGCATAAAGGATAATAATAATCTATTAGCTGACTAGTAAATTTGTAATTCATTAAAAGTCTAGCAAAACGAAAAACCAATAAAGCACAAAATTTAGAAAAAGGCATCAGGTTATGAGCCCAGCAATATCGCAGAATCGCTTACAAATCTTCCCCAATGGGCACTTCAAAATTATAGTATAATACACTTTAAAATTTTATAAATAAATCTAAGAAAAACTAAAACAGCTACAATTTTATTAAACTAACTGGTTCAAAAATTGTTAACGGATTTAATTCTAGACCAAGAACCTTATATTAAAAAAAAAAAAAAAAATTGATGAAATACCTAGAACTTGGAAAACTTGTTTATCCTAAAATGGAAAAGCAGGTATTATTGCTCTCTCAAATATTGAACTGCTGATTGTTCTGCGGAGAGGCATAGATATAGTGGTAAAAAAATTCAGACAGCAATGAACCTCTTACTATATTTTCAGAGTACTATTCTTCTTACGATAATCTTCAAACAACAATAAATGAGATAAATATTTTCACTTTTACGATCAAAAGGGTAAAATATTTATTGGAGCAAACTTTAATGTACATAGCACTTGGTGGGCACATAACACTTCCAATTCAGAACACATAAGAGGTCTGTTGGTAGAAGAGTTATTAACAACAAGAAGCTTCCATCTATTAAACAATACAGAATCAAAGCCAATCAGGAAGATATGGCCATCTCCGCAACAGTTAGGGATGGCCATATCTTTCTCTGGTTTCTAAAGCAGATTTGACGTCCAGATGTGATTGGGTAGTTCTAGAGGAATAACGAGAAATTCTAGAGGAAGAAAATCTCAGAGTTCACAAATACATAAGAGCAATTATTTACTCTGAAAGAAAAATGTTGCATTTAAAAGATTTAAATTGTTCCATAAACGGGGGTCATAAAAAATTCTCTAATTTATTCTTTCTACTTCCAATTAATTCTTAAAGTTCTTTAAAAATCAATCTCCTAACATTCCCAAGCTTATTTACATGTTGAATAATGCTAGGAATGGATGCCAACTAAATGAAGCTATCTACATTCTTCAAAAAAGACATTGTTGAATCTTTCTCCAAGGCATATATAGTCAAAACTATATCGAAAAATAAACCTCTTACTTGGTGGAGTTCACAACTTGAAATAAGGAAAAAGCAACTAAATGCTCTTAGAAGAAGAATACAAAAATTGGAAGGAGATGAAAAAGAAAATTTTTTTCGATTTATTTCAAAACATACACGCACGTGACAGTGGAGGACTTCGAATAGAAAATTGCAAAATTGTCACTCCATCCAATCCCTACTTTTAATAATTGCAATCAAGTTGACATTCAAACAAGATTATCATTTGATGACTCTTCAACAAATGATGAAACTTATTATAGTATGAATAGTTCAAAATCAAGTGAAGGTCTCTCATTCAAAAATGGGAGTAAAACTTCAGAATAGATGGATAAATTGGACCCACAAAACTCCCTTTTTTCAAGAACAGTTAATAGTCCTAAATAGTAAAGCTATACGACAAGCTTCCAACAACAAGAAAACCTGTTAAAATACGGTCATATAGCCTCTTTGGATTACTGGCCATCTTAAATCCTCTTATAACACACCCACTCGCAAGGGATATCCAGCTCTCTCACCACTCTAATAAGATTAGATTATTATGGATCTAAGCGCACATAGGATATATTGGTAATGAGACATCTGATGAATTCAGTAAGCAAGGCATATCGAAAGGTCAGCGAATACAAGTAAACTATCCTCTTTCAGAATTGAAAGGATTGTTAAATAATCTCATTCGTTCAAAATTGCAAAAACTGTAAGATGAAGGATTAATAGGTCAACCTGTTCACCAAATTATTGGAAATGTTTCAACTTTTTCTGCTGGATTTATTAGAAAGGAAACTATGTTTCTCACAATATTTTTCCTTCTTACCTGTAACGATTCTACTTCAGCGATTCAAGCTTTTGTTCCTGAGGAAATGAAGATAATCCTCTCCACTATTAATACACATGGCAGATTAACATTTTTTTAATATGCAAAAGGTATCGATTCAAAACTCAAAATGTGATAAATTTTTTATGTGAGAAACGAAATTTAATTTTCTAGGATTGAGTGTTAAATTTGTCGCTTTGATTGAAATAATATACTTTTCACTATTTTTTTTTAAAAACTTTTAGTGTATATATGTGTATATAATTAAGGTAAATTAATTTTATAAAAATTCGTTATTGTATATCATATTAAATTTGTTTTTCACTTTTCCTGATATTTATTATTATTTTTTATGTTGAAACTAATTATTTAGTTATGTACTTTTCTTTTTCTAATATCTTCTTTTTCTCTGAAGTAACTTTTCAGTTCTATAGTTTTCAAGTCTTCTATGCTTCCACTACTTATAAAATTATTCCAAATCGACAAATTATTACACCTAATTTGTTAGTTGCTATTTCCCTGTCTAATAATTTAGTCTATATATTTTACTTGTAATGATGAATATCTTGCTTTATGATTTATATATTTTTGATTGGTGTGTGTATTGTATTGTAAACAATACAAATATTTCCCATACTATGATTACTGTAAATATTATTTCTCTATGCAGTTTAGCATCAAACTTAGGTCTCCCATATCAATTTTATTCACATTGTTTTATTACTTAATTGCGTTCTATCTTATATTCATTTTTATTGTTTTTGTAAAATAGTATCTTCATTGTTTAGTCATTAAAAATGGTAATGAATATTGTGAAAAAATTCCTTGTATTTCCTTACATTTCTTACAATTCTCGTAATTTCTTTTACCCCTTGGGCCCTTTTTCATTCTTGCTAGATTCAGAAAATTGTTACGATTTTCTTCTTATATATTTCCTATTCTATCCAATTTTTATGTAACCTCTCATTTTTTATGTAACCCTCATTTTTTTCCGCCTTTATTGTGTGCTTTTGCATATTCACCCACATCATTCCCAAACTGTAAAAAGGCATCTCATCTCTAGGTACAATGATGTGTGGTCCCGTTCAATACGACTTGGCTCTAACTCATTGCTGCACTGACGTGTGTAATTACCTGAATGCCACCTCTGACCCTCGATGGATGTAACGAAGTGGTTCAGTCGTTTAGCCAACACGTTCACACAATTTATCAAGTATTGATTTTTTCTTATGGGAATACTGGTAACAGCCATTCATCTTTCATGTAGACATTAACTTTGTTCTGTATAGGAAATAAATTTTGATGCGTAATACAGGGTGATTATAATCAAAGTCCCTCTTTCAAAATGCTGTAAAAAAAGAACCACTCATTCACAATGAGTTCAAATTTGAACTGAAGATACTTGAAAAGGGGGAAACGGTATGGCATTAAAAAAAAGTTCCACCGATTTTTCCCATCCAATTTGTTATGACCTTGCCGTGGTGGATGGGCTTTCCGCTAACAATGGGCCACAACTACTGAATGACGTGGAAGTCATTTTTTTTCCGTCGAAAAACCGAAACAATCAAGCACATTGAACACTACAGTTGGTTTAATATGCAACTCATACCAAATGCGTTGTAATTTCAAAAAATCACTGGCAACTGAATTCACATTTTTTATGCCACTTACAGCGCCATCTATTAATACACTTTTTTTGATGCCTTACCGTCCCCCCCAGCTTGTTCAAGTATCTTCAGTTCAAATTTGATTGAACGATTTTTTGAACTTTTTTTCTTGACGATTGTTTTATTTTTTTACAGCATTTTGAAAGTGAGACTTTGATTATAATCACCCTGTATGTAAGAGATCTTTGATAAGATTATCTTTACGTACAAAAGGTTTATATATATAAATATATATACAAAGTTATCAGGGACTTGATTTCTAGTTGAATGCGTCTTAAATTCTTCTACCCCAGTGAAATTTGCAGAGGCTATAAATTCAACGTTAATGATATTCGGTGCTGGACATCTAGTCAAAGTGTGGTTTTTGTGAGAGAATGAGGATAGAAAATTTTCTTGGTAATAAAAACTAAATTATCGCCTTCCCAGTCTGTTTCCCGGGGTGTTTTGTGCTGCATCTTCTCGTTTATGGTCAAGATTTATTTTATGGTGGGTTGCCGCCTTATAAAGTTAAAGTTATGGCTGGGAGAGTGTTTTTACAACAGCAAGGGGTCTTATTGTACGGTCCAATTAAGAGATATTTATTTGACATGGAAAAATCAACCAGCTGTGATTGAGCGTGAGACGACAATCTTTGATCCTCATCTTGGTCGTCTGGATCATTACTACTACTACTACGACTACTACACCACATCACACCACATCATTTCACATCAGTGTGCTTGGAACTGAATTGCCACTTTAAAATTTGGGAATGTTGTGGGTGAGAAGAAGTCTAATCGGGATCTGTGACTCTCTACGGTCATATGAGATCGGGACCTACGGCTTAAAGTGGATTCCGAACCACTACAAACATCCATGACACCGCCAAGATTTGAACTCGAAACCTATGGTACTGAGAGCCAGAGCGCTAGCCACTCGACCATCAGGCCCCAGGTGGGGTGAAATAAAATACTGAGGGATTAAGTGAGGACAGGCGATTAGTGACGGAAGAAGTGATTTCCCTCAAAACAATGAGGACCAAGAGCCGGTCTCTAAATGAAAGTGCTGACCAATTATTGAGAATCAATGGTAGTTTAAAAGGGAAAATAAAAGTCGAGATCAGGATTGAAAATTGAGAGAGAGAGGATGGAGTGAAACATATATAAATAAAAAAAGTGCAGAAAATATAAGATATGATGCCATGCTCGAAGAAAACAGAAGTAGTAGACTGAATTAATTCCTTATGCCGAAAACCCAGTGCAGCAGGCCTCCCAAATCCCAAAGACGAGAAAGAAACCAGAAAAAAAGGTTAAGATGATATAAGGTTACCAAAGAAGTCTCTACCAAGCTGATTGAATACTCCTATGTCTGCAAGAGACTTCATAATGGTCGGCATGATTTATAGCAATGTTGCCCATTTTTTGGTGACAGAAGACAACTTCAGAGAGACGTAACTGATGGTGCTTATATTAAAGCTGTCATATGCAACGAGGTTGAAATGCTGCTTAATTTTTGTGAGTAATTTGCTTTATTTTATTTGAGGGATTCTCAATGCTTGGTCTCTCATAGTTAAAACTTAAAAATAAAGCTCTATGGCTTTGTACAAAGACATTTGCCATTATGAGAAAAAAAGTTTCTTTCATGAATGTCAATTGTAAATTCTACTGTTTATTATAATTAACCTATCGAATACGGAAGTCTTCTGCTTAAAAATATATATATTGAATGATTGTTAATTGATCTGCTTTGGTTATTACGAATGCCACATGCTACTATATATAGTTTAGAATTGATATGTTCATTTGTACTGTATGTTGAGGACAAGTATAGCAATTATATGTACTAAATAAAGATGACTGTGATTAACGCTGAACACCTAAAATATAAATAAATATTTATTTTTATTTTAAATAAGTGTTTTGAATAATTTATTTCGTAAATTTGTTTTCCTTCTCCTTTATCAAACCTCTAAGGTATTTTGCGGCCTAGAGGTATTTTGCGGCTAGCTCTCTGGCCGTTGGTACCATAGGCTTCAGGTTCAAATCCTGGTGTTGGTACGGATGTTTGTTAGTGGTTCGGCATCCACGTTAAAATGTAGGTACCGGACTAATTAGCCCAAAGTGTGCAAAAAAAAAACGACAAAGCAAAGCAAGCAAATGTAAGGGATTTTAAACCTATTTTGAAATATTTGTAGGATTCGTGTATATAGATTGATGGGTTATTGCGGATAACAAAGTAGTGATGTTAGTGATGTTATAATGTGTCGTGTTTAATAAAGTATTATTAATAACGTTTACTGCGGATTTTTATGTTATTCAAAAGTTATAGTAGAAATATCATTTAATTATTTGTGTATTAGATACCAACACAACGCATGTACTAGATTTTAATTGACTTTGATGAGTGCCTCATAGTAAAAACTTTCATAGCTACTGTAACTGCCCGTGAAACACTGGATATCTTCGAAAGGGTATGCCAATCACTAGCTTTAAGCTTCCAGACCCGTATTGATGTTTCTGGTTGTGCATTTGAGCACTTTTTGTAATTGCTATGTAAATAATTTTTTTTTTTCATTTCCAACCTCACATTGCCTCGTATTTTTTATAAGTATTTTACCTTCACTTAAAGTTATCCATGGAATCGGGGACGCCATGTGTATACATCATCACGATCCTGCTATACAGTGTTCAGAGAAAAAGAGATAATTAGTTTTTAAGGCAGAAGATAGATTTACATTTTTGTAAGACAGGAGAAAAAAAATCTTCACACTACCAAGTTATTAACATTGGGGATATTGTTGAAGTATTTTTAAGTCTATTTTTTAGAACAGCGACAAAAGCCTCGAATTCGGCAGAATTTCCTCTAAAACAGGTGTTTTTTATTGGATAATCTATAGTATTTTTTTGAGCCTAGAGTATCGATTAATTGGTTTATAAATTTAGAAATCAGTAAATAATCTGTTATCAGATACACATAGGCGAAATAAATTAAATTTTCTGTGGAATTGAACTGGGTGCTAATTAATTATTGAATCCTTTTACAAATCCTATCTATCGTTGGACATAATAGTAGTAGATGAAACTCTAGTATTCACATGCGAGGAAGCGTTAAATTTGATTGCAAACCATATAATTTCTCTTAAATTAGAGATGAAACTAATTGAAGTAGATGAAAACCGAATAAATCTGCTAATATTAGATGCAGATCACAATGTATTGAATGGATCGAACAATGGATGGAAATTTGAATCATGTGTCAAAACATTAAGTGTAAAACATCTCTGGTAATGAACATAGTTTTGTTTCTAAAAAGAAAATAGTGCAATCAATGTTTTCTTTCCAAATTCTTAATGTGATAGATTTTTTAATGCTCGGGAAAATTTAACGTTTTAGATATTTTTTTAAATTTCTACGTAAATATTTTATATTATACTCTAAGACAAAATGAAAAAAAAAAAAAAATACTTATGCATTATGACGGAGTTATTCAGACATGATATACAGATGAGTAAAAACTTTAAGGGCAGTAAAAATTTTTGAGAAAATGTAAAATGAAATAAAAGGGATTCAAATAATATTAATTATTAAAGTTAATTGATAAGAAATAAATGCTATAAACATAATTTGTAAATACATAATTATGAGAAACATGTGGTTATTTACAAAGTTAGTATTTCTGCCTGAGTAAAAAACTTTAAGGCCACCAATCATTTTTTTAAAAATAAATACAATATAATCGTGTAATTACCATTGCAAATACTAGCTTGTGACAACGCTGCAATTTTCATATTTGTCATATGTTTCTTCGAAGTATTGGTGATCTTTGTGAAGATGGCGAAGGGTAAGAAGTTAACTGATCGGGAAAGAGGACAGATCAAAGCTTTGTCTTCAACAGGAATGAGTAGTCGTGCTATTGCGATAAAGATAGGAAAATCAAAGACTGTAGTCAACAATTTTTTTAAAATTGAAAGACAATTATGGCAAAAAGAATACTGGGGGAAGCGCTATCCTCGCGTGATGAAAGAAGAGTTTGCCAACTTACATCTACTGGAAAGTACTCAACCAGGAAACTGATTCCGACGACAGGTTTAGAAGTTTGTCAAAAACGATTTATAACACAATTAGAAGGTCTGAAGGTACAATTATACAGCAAAATTGACTAAGCCTCAGTTACTGCAGAGACACAAAAATAGAGCGTTTGAACTTTGTCCAGAAAGTCATGACCTGGGACAACCAATGGATAGAAATTATTTTTTCTGACGAAAAAAAAAATGGAATTTGGTTGGACCAGATGGCTGGAATTTCTACTGGCATGATATAAGAAATGAAAAGAAATATTCTCCAAGCGCCAATTAGGTGAAGGGTCTGTCATGACTTGGGGCTGTTTTTCTTACAATGGTGTGGGCGCAATTGCATTCGTTTCAGGTAGAATGAATTCATAAGGATACCAAAATGTCCTAACAAATCATCTTTTGCCAAATGCTGAATATCTTGCTAGAGAAAATTGGAGATATCAGCAAGACAATGCACCGATCCATTCGAGTAACAGCACAAAAAATTGGTTCCAAGTCAACAATGTTGAAACTGTGAAATGGCCAGCTAGATCGCCTGACCTCAACCCAATCGAGAACCTTTGAACTGACTTAGCAAGAAGAGTTTATGCAAATGGGAGACATTTTACATCAACAACAGAGCTGAAATCTACTATCGAAGATGAATGGTATAAAACCGACCCCACCCTTGTCAAAAACTCGTTTCATCCATGAAAACAAGAATATTTGAAGTAATTCAAAGTAATGGCTCCTACACAACCTTCTAAGAATTTGTAATTTTTCTTATATGTTATTTTCTATGTTGGCCTTAAAGTTTTTACTCAGGCTCAAATATTCATCTGTGTGTTCTGTAAAATTTTCTAATAATAAAATATTTGGAAATTAATTTTTCTACTTTTTTTTACTTTTATTTAAGCTTAATAATTATCAATCAAATGGTATTTTAATTAATTCCTCAGTTTAAATGTTTCCATTTTCTCATACTCAGACTGTATATATATATATATATATATATATATACATGAACTCAGGAGGGGCAATTGAAACATATTTAATATTTTATAGCCGTGTTTTTTCTTCTACTCACTGCATTAGCGACCCCGTGGCGTTCAGGAGAAATGGTCAATTGGCCTCGAGACTCTGATTCGTGAGGAAGCACTGCGCAATCGGCACTAACGCTGAGAAACGTTTAGTTTACAATCTCTCATCCCGAGAGGAATTATATTTAACGCAACCTGCGTACAAGTTGCCATTCAAACACTCACCCGGAAAGGAAATATATTTCGTGCATCCAATGCGTACTTGAGCATCTTTATTTTCGGCTTATTCGTGGAATCGTTACACGAATCTATACTTACTGTCTTTAAATGTGTTAAATATTGTATATCTCTAATTGTATGAGTGTGATATCTGTACGTGTGTAAATGAAAGCTATGAGTTCTCAAACCTGTGTCTCAAGTCTCAATCCAAACATACCCAGTTACAATTTAGAGCTGCACAGCACTACAATCTGGCGCACAACGTGGGGCCCGTTTGAATCGACAGCACTACAATATTTATTTACGATGTAGCATTTTTGATTCATGCAATATATAATAATTTTAGCACGGAATGAATAAGAAGCTGTATCACTCCCCCCTCCCCAATTATATTAATAAAATATTTATAAATTTGAATAAAAGATTATAAAATATTTCTAATAATGTAAACGTAATGATTTAATGCCGGAAAAAATGTAACGTTTTAGACATCGTTAAATTAAAATGATCTTCCGCAAAGGTGGCATTAGGGGTTTATTAATTCTCCTCTAGATTTCTTCGAGCCCAACAGTCGGGTACTTCTTGCTAACATATTCATTATGTAAATCTTCGGTATAAATAATGAAAATTTTTGTTTGACGTTGCTTGTTAAATTTCGAACCAACCATTCTTAGTTGAGAACCTCAAAGCGCTGTCCAACAGATAGCTCGGGCCCTCCTTTTAGCTATGAAAAATACAATTTTCTGAACAAATAAATGTATAAAAAGTTGGAACATATTTGTTCATTAACCTTACACTTCTTTCAGTCCTTAAAATATCTTAATTAGATATTGATTTTTTTCAAAACAGGTCAAAATATTTCGACCAACCTCGTATATTTTTATTAATATATTTGTATAACATTTTCTGCGAAGAAGGGCTTATTTGATATAATGATACACTTTAAAAATTTTTTAGATCAAATTTTTCCTTTGAATACATCTGATAGCTTTCATTTAAAGTTCATATTAACAGTTGTTATTTTTTAGTAAAAAAATTTTTTTCTTTTTATAAAAGCTCTTTTCCCTAATGTATTTTCCCTTCATATTTCATGTAATCATTTATTTTTTTCCTTTAAAATAAACATATACTAACTTAGGTAATAGTATATGTATTCAAAATTAAGTGTTTATTTAAAATTTTTATTTATTTTTGTAAAATACAGGAATGAAACAGTGAAAAAAATGTAGTCTTATATTTATCTGAAGAAAAAAATTTGCTGAAGTGTCTTTAATATTGATGTCAAATATAAACGAAATTCTTTGCAAGAATTTTTTTGAAACTTACTTTGGTAATTATCCTTGGCCTAAGAACAGCGACCTTTAACTTAGTTTTTCGTTCGCACAGAGCTTATACATGAGAGAAAAACATTCTACAAGAGAATTAATGCCGGGCAGACATAAGATATTTCAATAATTCAACCAAAATTCCTTTATTTCAAATTATTGTTGTGAAGGTGTTTCAAAAATTCTAGTCAACAACTTTTGGTTGAAATATTCTCAAGAGTTTCGTTCAATCTTTTTACTGTGTAATGGGGTTAATAATAAGTGAGTACTCATAAAATAATTCTATATCTTGGTTATAATTATCAAATCCCTTTTCAATCAATACATCCATTATTATTTGTATCAGTATCAGCCATGTTCAGGCTGAAACAACATCTATATCAAAGTTCTTCTATTATTGCCAGTAGCTGTGAATGAATTTTGCGATTACTGGTGTCCTGGTTATACATGGGTGGGCAATCTTAAGTTGTATCAGGGGTGGCCAACCTGCGCACCACCTATTCAAACATTTTACCGGCCCGTCGGATTTATCACACTTTCATAAAAATATGGCCAAAGTAGTGAAAAAACAATGTATTAAAAATAATACATTATGTGTGCATTCACATATTCAAACATTAACTGTCGAAATTATGAGGAAAAAATTAACTTTGATTTTAAAATAATATTCTTGGAAATATATGATAGATATTGCCTGTTTTATTGATGAGTTCACGGAATAATTAAATTATATTCCGTGAACTCATGATGCACGCGCATCTTGGAACATCTAATATAACAGGTTGTAATATGAATATAAAAATTTCTATAGTAGGTCTAAATCTAATAGGGGTATATATAATTTTATATGCGGCCTGTGGAGTTATGTGGATATTTCCAAAGTGACCCACAAGATAATTTGGGTTGAGACCCCTGTGTTAGATACTTGATAATGACAATTAGGTGCCGTGAAAGTGTTTCTAGCTGGTAGTCTTTCTACTGCAGTCTTGATGTTCTGTGATTCAACATTTCTGCCAACATTGCCCAATGACGGCCTCATTCCAGTAAAGACTTACATTCTGGACCACCTTTTTAATCAAATTGCCCATTCCCCTCATCAAATAGTACATATGGAGTACCCATATTCGTGGCAACAGTATTGTCAAAAGTGAGTAGAGGGAATAAATCAAAGTCCAATATGTTCTGAATTGAGTTTCTCATACCACCCAGATGCTCCAGAGCTTCATTAATTTGTACCGTGCTAATCATTTGCAGTTAAAATTTGTCATTTGCATGCCGGTTTGAAAGATATTTACGCACAGAATTTACTTACAATCAGGTACTTCTTTTCTTGTAAACGTCTTTTTTGTCTCAGGATATATATAATATATTATAGATACAAAAAAAAAAAA
>BPLR01014800.1:0-18223 GCA_021605095.1 Caerostris extrusa | reverse complement strand
AAAGGCGTGGATAACATATATGAATAGACATGGATAAATATCTATAGATATGGGTAACACATATGCATAGACTTATGCATAAACATGGATAGACTTATATATAGACATGGATAGACTTATGCATAGACATAGATAGTCAATATGCCTAGACATGGATACACACATGTGATGGACATAGATACACATGGATAACAAATATGCATACACATGGATAACAAATATACATACACGTGGATAACAGATATGCTTGGATAACACATGGATAAACACATATGCATAGACGTTGATAACATATGCTGTACATAGACTTATGCATAGACATGGATGACACATATGGATAGACATAGATAGACTTATGCATACTTATATTTTCTTAAATAGATTAATCTGAAGGGTAATAAAAAAAATAATTGTAAAAAATTAGGCATGAATCTCTAAGTGTATACATGGCTCCTTAGATTTAATGTATAACGTGACAATCACTATATTTGAAGTATAATGTAACAGCTGTAGCAAATTTTTACTTCTAAGAAAAAAATACAACAGTTGGAAATTTTTCTGATAAAGAACGTTTGGATAAAAGAAACGAACATAATACAGGGATAGAATAAATGAATGACTGGATTTAAAAAAAAATTATATTTAAAAACATCGAAACACAGTAAATACAACATTGCAGACACATAGCAAAATATTTCCCTCAACCTAGGTCTGACATCTTTATATCAATGCAACAAATAATCTAATCAATAATACATTAAAATAAAGAAAAAATTTTTTTTTCACTTATAAATTGATGTGATAAGTATCTAATCTGTAATCAAATTTGTTTAAGACATTTTGCAATTGTACACTGTCAACGGTTCTCAATTCATGACTGATATATTCCTCAAGTTCGTTAAATGTTTCTGTCAATAGTGGTTTATAAACAAAATTTTTAATCAGGTGAATTGATGATAAAGGTGTAACATCTCGGACTATGCTAGACCTATAACGGCTTCATAAAGAGACCCACTCTCGGGTTCATGGGAATAAATTTTTATTTATGTTGTTGTTGTTGTTGCTTATCCCCTTGATTTTAAACCAAGTCCAGTAGATCATGCTATCAATAGGTCGTAAACTGTCCTCCCCTCATTCAACAGTTGCCTCACAGAGGCACCAATACAATCGATAGATGAGAGGGAGACGCGATGGCCGAACAATGACAAAAGGGTATACGTCTTCTCGTCTCCATTGAATGTCAAACTCCTTAGTGTGGCCAGTCCTTAGTCTAGCTAAAGCCGTTTGAGCCTGGACAGGAGCACTGCAAGGACATACCAGGATATTTTAGCGGCGTACCATGCATGAATTGATGGCGACCTCCAAGTTTTATTATAAACATTATATATATATACAAGGTCTGACCAGGTCTGCTGTAGACCTTAATTATCACACGACGTGACACGAAACCACAAGGCACTTTGAAAATAGGCGAAACTCCAGCTTGTTCTGTCACATCAGAGAAAAAAACATAAAAAAAAAAAAAAATTCTTTACATCGACTCGTCGCAGAACTCTCATCTCCTTCTCCAAGAACATCCCTTTAAGAAATTCCACCAGGGGGTTATCTTCCCTCCTTTCTCATTGAGTAAATATTTTCTCACCCCACCAATCTGTCCTGTCACCAATCATGATGGCGTAATCCATATTCCATTTGTATTGTTTCGACCTGTGAAGGTCGGACAGACAATTACTAATTTCATGAGCTCATTATCCATGACACTGAATCAGATCAGAAAGCCATCAGATTTTGAGTGACAGGTTGTTCTCATCAGTGCAATGAAACACTAATTGCATGTAATATAAGTATCCATAACACTGCTTTGTCTGCTGTCTAATTGGAGTGATAGGTTGTTATTTTTTATTTGTTATAGAATAACATTCTTCTTCCTGGGAACGAATGGGAAAAAATGCTACAAGGGTTACCTGGGGATCAAAGATTCTGTCCAATCAATATTGTGGAAGCTCCTCGTTTCAATAATTATGAATAAATTTAATTATTCATGAAAAATTCCAGGAAAAATGATGCATATACTTTAACAAGTACATAATAACAAACTATCACTCAAATTTGACAGCAGTGTTGTAGATACTTATATTACATGCAATTAGTGTTTTGTACTAATGAGAACATTCAATACGGTGGAATTCTATTTTGGTAAAAAGTTTGGTATGTCTTTCTTTATTTCTATGTATTATATTATGTGTAAATAGTTTTAAAAATACAAATATTTGTCATCAGTCATTTATGCATTATAAATAAATAAGTCGGATAAATAAATAGTCATCATATAATATAGTCTATATATAAGTCATCAAGTTATTTATGCATTATTAATATATAATTCATAATAAAAAAAAAAAGAATAGAAGAATAAAAAAAGAAGATCCACACTTACCTGATGGCTCATAGCATCTCTCTCTTTGTATTTTTCCTGCGCATACCCGATCAGTTCGGCATCGGCTAAGTTTTTCGGGGTGGGCGTGAAGTAGGGGGTTCGAGAGGTCGGCAGCGGAGAAGAGCAGTAGTCCCTGGGCGGCTGGGGGGTCATCCTTGAGGGTGGGGGTGTCACCCTCGGCGGGGACATGGGCTGGAACATGGGCGCCTTGGGAAGCGATCGAGCGGCTTCGTTTTCTCTGAGCAGCTTGGCGTAAGGATGCATCCCGTCGGTTGTCGGCAGAGGACTTGTGGGGGTGAGAGGCGTTTGGGGTGCTCCTGGCAACCTTTGGGGAAGGTCGTTAGGTAATACTCAGTACATACAAAAGGATGCCAATAATTGTTTTACACACACAAAAAAGGATGCCAATAATTGTTTGACACTCACAAAAAGGATGCCAATAGTTCCAAGGTCTTTAGTTCAGAAACTGTTAAGATGAGTCTTAGTTAAATTGCAACATAACAATGTAAATGTTTTGAATCAGAGTACGTTGGAAAGAAAAATATTTGGTGTGAACTATTTTGGAGGTTATTGTTCGTTTTTTTTTAACCTACATGAATACCATGGAATCTTTATATTCTTATATTCTTTTTCTTTTACTATGAAACTTCATCGTAAAATTTAAATGTTATTCAAACCAAAGCGTTGAACAGCAAAGCGTGAAGCATCGACCAATCAGAATTTTCAGGCATCTCTCACTGAGGCTTGTGATTGATAGATGATTCACGCATCGTCTCTCAAAGTCTTGTTGTGAATGCGTCTTTATTTAGACGTGCATCAAATCAGTGTAGTACCAAAACTTCAAGTACTATATGGATAAGTCTGAAATAAAATCTTTTTAATTTTTATTTTTATTTTTTATTTTTTTTTTTATTATATTTTTATTTATTTATTATTATTATTATTTCATTCTTTATTATATTTATATTTTATTTTATTTTTTATTTATTTATTATTGTTGTTTTATTTTTTTTTTTTTTTTATTTATTATTTTTTTTATCTAATTGTGTGTAGTAATAAATCAGAAACTTTTCCAATATTGGAACAGGAAACAGTGGTCTTTTTGAAGACCGGTATTAACCATATTATTTTTATAGGTTATATGTAAATAATACTATGTATAGTAATCTGATAAAGTTCAAGTTCATTTATGAAATAATGATCGTGAACAATAATAATAATGATCGCATAAACATTTGTAATGATATCTCCTTCAGAAGACTTCACATGGTATTTATTTATTACTAGTTATTAAATAGCATTACATAAAATACATCGAAAAATTGTACATAAAACAGAGATTTTACAATATTTTCTAAGACTAAACACTATAACAGCTAATTTCTTAAACAGCAATATATTGTGAATTTATTATTACTTATTGAATTGAATCAAAGCAAACTTTTAGGTTTTAAATAACACCGAGCCAAATTTTATTCATTTAGCTCAAAATAGATCTCTGTTAAATCTCATTGCTACTTAAAAGTAAGATAGCATGATAAAATACATAATAAAATGATATATATCTTTAAAAGGACAATATACGATGAATCTATCTATCTATATCTATATCTATATATATCTCCCTCTATCTCTGTTTATATATATATATATATATAAACGGCTGAACCGATTTTGATGAAATTATTTGCGTGTGTTTCAGTGGGTCCTTGGATGGTTTAGATTCACAATGGACCCGGTTGGTGGCGTTGCAATCAGGTTCCTCTGTGCATGTGTTTGTCAATGAACTTCTCCTGGACGACTTGACCGATTTTTTTTTTTGTGTGTGTTTGACAAAACATGGAGAATGATTTTATGCTTTCACTTTGTTGTAAGTCACCAGAGTGTGCTGCAGCCGTTCAGCTATACCGTTCCACCAATCGCTATGAAAATTGGTAATAATATGTATTCAGTATGGAAAATAGGTTCGCGCTATCCGCTTTATTGTTACTTGCCACTAGGGGTGTTGCAGCATTTCGTCTTATATACCGTTCAAATGATGTCCATGAAAATGAGTATGCACAGATATTGGAACATGAAGAATATATTCGCGATGTGTAATTTCTACAATGCATTTTTTTAGCAGGACAAGGTATGCCCCTTTCTGCCCGTTCTAGTATAAATATATAGATATAGATATAGATAGATAGATAAAATATAGATAGATTACCTACATACATAATTTCCATTTTTTTTTTTTGTCCCCTGTATTTCATATTATTATCAAATGCAAACGTAATACTTTAGTATGACCTCCGTAACGTCCACACGAAAAGGTATGGGAGCTAATAATAATTACATTGTTATGTTCAAAACAGATTCATATCTGATATTCTTCGCTCACCACGAGATGCGTTACTTGAAAAACTTTTATTTAAAACTAATTGGTTTAAATTGATCACATGATTTGAATGACGCGTGTTTAAAAATTTGCACAGAAATACGCGTTGTTAAAGTTAACAATTTGGTAATATCAAGTCACGTGCTTTCATTTGAAATACTTTTGCTATCAGAAAGTTTCAATTTTTCAAAATAGAGCAGCGTTTCTCAAAGGGCAGAAGATAGGTCCTGGAAGATTTCCAAGTGTGGCATTTCAGAGAAATATGTGTCCAGATATAAAAATAAATAATGTTACACTTTTTCTATTCAATTTGATTCCTTATAATATATATATATATCCCTGTTTCATTGATGATATAAGTGTTGAGAAATTTTTTCACATATGACCAATTTAAATTCGTGAAAGGATTTGTTTCATTTTCAAGTTATTTTAGAGGGTTTTTTTTTTCATTTATTTATTGGGAAGGATTTTCAATTAACATCCAAATAGCTTGTAGTTAAATATTTCTGATGATGTCAAATGAAAGTGATAAATTTGGAAGGAAGAGACACAGAAAGTGCTACATCATTATCAATTGAATTTCTCTATTTAACTCTTAAATTAATGAATCTTTACCAGAAAAGTATGTATCTTTAATATATAAGAGAAAAGAGTCTTTAATGTATCTTTACCAGAAAAGATTCTTTTAATGTGTCTTTACCAGAAAAGAACCTATAATGATTTTTTACCAGAAATAGTCGTTAATATATCTTTACCAGAAAATAATCTTTTTAATGAATCTTTACCAAAAAGGACCTTTAATTAATCTTTAACAAAAAAAAGAACATGTAATGTATCTTTACCAGACAAGAATCTTTAATGAATCTTTACCAGAAAAGGACCTTTAATTAATCTTTAACAAAAAGAACATGTAATGTATCTTTACCAAACAAGAATCTTTAATGAATCTTTACCAGAAAAGAATTTTTAATGCATCTTTACCAGAAAAGAATCTTTAATGTACCTTTACCAGAAAAAAAATCTTTAATGAATCATTACCAGACGAGAATCTTTCATGAATCTTTATCAGACGAGAATCTTTAATGAATTTTTACCAGGTAAGAATCTTTAAGGAATCTTTAGCAGAAACGTTTACCATATAAATGTTGCTTACCTTCTGATGAGGAGCTGCAGCCGTGTGCTGGCCGCTTTGATCAGGTCATGGGCGTCCATATGAGTCATATCCACAGTGTCCCGACCCTGGATTTGAAGGATGGTGTCTCCCCTTTGTAGTTCACCTTCGGATGGGCTGCCCATGAACACCTGTTAACAGACGTGCATTCGTCAGCAATATTTAGCGTTGTACATTCTTTGTAACGTTGTATTTGCTGTAACTAATGACATATCAGTGGGTTATGACCCACTAAAGTTTCCTGCAATAAAAGATATGTGGGTGGGTGTGTTGTGGCTAATCCTCAGTGTCCTGCAGCACGGGACGGACATCCCATGAGGACATCCCGGAGTCCCATGACATCCCATCCCATACTCATAGATGGAGGGCATTTTCTGTTGAAATGGAGCATGCGTAAGTAGAAATTTGACTCGACTCCGAGAAGCTGAAGAAGAAGGGCAGTACCTTCCGCAAGGACATTTAGGAGAACTATCCTGCATTTGTGTAGCGTATGGGAGAAAACCCCACCGATGTTACCACCAAGTAGTCTGACTAACAAGTCTAGATGCTGAACATCACAAACGCCATCGAGTCTACTCGTTTTTATAATAGTGTGTACAACAATGTCGTCACAAGCCTGATGGCCGAATGACTAGCGCTCTTGCTCTCAGCGCCACAGGTTTCGTGTTCGAGTCAGGGATGTTTGTTGTGGTTCGGGATCCATTTTAAGCCGTATGTGCAGGTCTAATAATGACTGTAGAGCGTTGTATGTAAGGCTGATAATCCTACCCAGTAAAAATTCAGCGTCATAGAGCCAAGTCAGACTACCTAGGACAGAAGACAGTAGACAACAGAAGCTACCCCCTCCTTTCACTCCTTCCATGAGACCACATGTTCTTGTACTTGGAGTAGATGTTGATGTCTACCAAGTGGGATAAGAAACAACAACAACACAATGCCGCCAGAGGATTGCACCTCGGTTCGCACGTTACCACTGAGCCCCGAGTCGAGCCCCTACTTAAAAATTCTTTGTGGAAAATGTAATCTCGGTTCATGAATTCTATATGAATATCTTGGTTCATGAATATCTTGGTTCATGAGTTCCATTTAATATTGCTCATTTTTTATAGCACTGTATCTGCTAAATGCCTGCTATATCTGCCTTAGTAGCAAATGACTTAAAATAAAAGTATCCATTAGTTTTATGTAAGGCATGGGGTTTGTAGACGGTCAAATTTAATGTTTTTCTTTCTAACAGATGGGCTGAAAGGTTCATAGGCTGACACATAGATGGCGCTACTAGTATTAAATCCATACGATTTTTAGTTATCCGAACCTTCAAAAGACACGTGTATAAATTTGACAGCTGTTGCACTATAAGTATGGGAGTTATAGCATTTTTAGTGAAGCCACTTTTGTTAGTTTGAAAAAATGGATAAAAGGAATTTCGTGTGTTAATAAAGCATTGCTTTTTGGCGAAAAAAAATACTTTTGAAGCTAAGGCTTGGCTTGATAAACATTATTCGGACTTTGCACTAGGAAAATCAATCGTAGAGAGTGGTTTGCTAAATTTAAACGCGGCGAGATGAGCACCGAGGACGATGCACGCCCAAAGAGGCTGTTACCGACGAAAACATCAAAGTCCACAAAAATAATTTCTGATAACCGTAAAGTGAAGTTGATTGAGATAGCTGAGACCCTAAAGATATCAAAGGAACGTGTTGGACATATCGAGAATGAATATTTGGATATGCGAAAGCTCTGTTCAAAGTGGGTGCCGCACGGCTCACAATCGACCCAAAATAACAACGAATTGATGATTCTAAGCAGTGTTTGGAGCTGTTCAATGGTAATAAACCCGAATGTTTTGCGTCGATATGTGACAATGGATGAAACATGGCTCCATCATTTCACACTGAGTCCAATCGACAGTCAGCCCGAGTGGATTGCACGTGATGAAAATGCTAAAACTTCACTAAAGAAAATGCTATAACTCACATACTAATAGTGCAACAGCTGACAAATTTATACACGTGTCTTTTGAAGGTTAGGGCTAACTAAAAATCATATGGATTTAATACTATGTGTCAACCTATGAACCTTTCAGCCCGCCTGTTACAGTAGTAAATCTTCTTTTATTTTATTTTTTAAGTATATTCATGTATTTCATTCACTTTTATTTAAAGAAGCAAGCAATTATTGAAAACTTATAATTTTAAAATCTTCTTTTTCTTCTTCAGTGGCGTAACAGCGCCATGGTGGACAAGGCCATCTGCCTAGTGTCAGATTTCCGAAACATGAGATCTTTCTCAGCCGCTACGCTCTACAGTCATATTAGAATAAAGGGACCCGATGGCCGAGTGGCTAGCGCTCTGGCGCTCGGTACCACAGGTTTCGGTTCGAGTCCCGTCGGTGCCATGGATATTTGTAGTGGTTCGGAATCTAGAATGGTTTGGAATCTACTTTAAGACTTAGGTCCCTAAGTCTCATATGGACGCAGAGTGTCACAGAGCCCAAAAACTTCTTCTCACCCACATCATTCCTAAATTGTCATGGGGCAACTCAGCTCTGGCACAGTGATGTAGTAGTAGTAGTCATATTAGACCGGGAAGTAAATTTTAAAGTGGACACCGAACCACTACAAAATATTCATGGCACAACCAAGACACGAACCCAAACCTGTGGCGATGTTAAAATCTTAAATGACAAAATTTTTAGAACATTGCGAAAGTTGGAAGGTTAAAAACAATAAATTTTGCATTTTGCACAGTTTAATACGAGTCGCGAAATATTTGCTAATTACAAAACAACTTTTTCAATACACGAGAAAATTAAATAAATAATTTAATGATAATTTACGATTGAGTGACTTTTAGACAATCGCTGTTTCAAATCATGAATTAAATAACGAAGATTAAATATCTAACATTAATCTGCTGTATTTTTACATTATCAGCTAACATTAATTACGCTAAACAGAAAAAAATATTTTCTAATGTACAAAAATAATACATCACATAATAAATAAAAAACAACCAAAAAAATGACCAAACCAAAACAAAAGTGAAGCAATTTAATCATAGAATGTATTCTTAATTTTAAAATTAGATAATTATTTCTATGGTCTATTTCAGTTTGAACCACAATTCATCATTCAGATAAATATTTTGAATAGTATAGTTTTGATCGATGATATTTAATTTATTAAATGCACGTAAAAGAATAAAATAAATATAAACCATTTAATTTTAAATTTAAAGTTAATAAATTAACAGTATTATTGAATTGATATAAAAGAGAGAAAATAAATTAATTGATTTGAAAATAGTGTATATTAAATAGTTTTTCAGTATATTTTAATAATAAATGATAACTAGAAATATATAAAATCTATTGAAAAAAATCATATTTAGGAAATCTATATAGTCATTGCATATAAATAAACATTACTAAAAATTCCAAAATTACATAAATATTTTATTTTTATATAAATTTTTAAAATATCATTCTAAAATAGAAAGATTTTAAAAACTAGATTAACTGGATTTTAACAAATTGTATTTTTATGGTTAATAAATATTTTCTGGTTTATAAATATTATGTTAAGTAAAATAAATATAGACATGTACAGATTCCGAAAAAGTTGCACAAGTTTCTCCAGAAGACTAGGATATAACCTTTTCAAAAGCGTTAATTAAGTTTCAGAAAATTCAAATTTTTTTTTTTCCTAGAAAGATTAAAATTAAATTAAGGCTTACTTAAAATTCAAATAACTTAGTTACTTAAGCTACACCTATTTTCGTATATAAACAAGCTATAATGATTTTATTTAAAAAATTATCATTATTATAAATATATGATTCTGACAAATAATTATTATAATTATAAACAATTATTAATAAATATGATTATTTAAATTATTACACAATGATTATTTAAAAAAGCAAAGTGAAGTTTTTTTCTTTTGACTTTGACAACAAACAATCCTCAATTGAAGTTTTATACCTCTGCAGCAAAAATGAATAAAGAAGTGGTCTACCGAACTAAAGGCGCTATGTTCGAAACCCGGTATGTGATATCGACTGAAAGTTTCCGTGTCTATGAAGAGACAAGCATGACAAACTCTTAAGTCGGAAGGTCCTCACGTTGAAATCCTGAAAAAGAAGGTTAAAATTTCCACATCTGACACCAAACGTTATGAAAAAAAAACACCCTTGGGAATTTCATACTTCCTTTTGGTGTACCCTTGGAATTTCATACTTCCTTTTCCCAATGGCAGAACATACCGGCCTACTGATTTAACGTGCCCATTCAAGAATAAACAAGACTTTTCTGTATGGTAATACTTTTCGAATTTCGGGCTATGTATCCTTGGTTAAGTTATCTAAAATGCTAATTTTTAGTATACGCTTCGTCTTTTGTTATAGTATTAAAAATATATTGTTGTTTAAAATAATTGTTGTATAATTGTATAGTATTAAAAAAATGTACCCACTTGGTCGACACCAACATCTAGACTAAAGTCCATTAACCCGTGTTCTCATGGAAGGAAGAAAGAGGGGACAGCTTCTGTTGTGATGGAGCAGTCGTAGATGGAAGTGTGATTTGGTTCCGTGTCGCTGAAGAAGGAGGGCAGTGCCTTCCGGGAGGACTTCTAGGGAAACAACCCCCATTTACATACCGTATGGTAAAAACCGGAAAATTCCCACCAGATAGTCTGACTAACGAGGCAAGATGCTGAACATCACAAACGCAATAGAGTCTCCTCATTTTTTGAAACAATGTCTACAGCAAAACCGTCAGTGGATTGAAAGTCAGCCCTCATGTTCACCAGTGATGCACGTTGTTGTTCTAATGCAGCTAACAATACAGAGACAGTTAATCTTTATGCCATAAGCAAGGGCCTCGCCACTGTTACTCATTTAGCACTACTCAGGGAGACACGTGTAGCTTGAAGAAATGCTACGGACGCGAGTAACACTACCCCCACAGCCCTCTACGATCACATTACATTGGGACCTCCGGTTTAAAGTGTATTCCGAACCACTACAAACATCGATGGCACCATAGGGACTCGAACCCGAAACCTGTGGCACCATGCACCATCCAATCGGTCATCAGCCCCTTTTAAGGATGTTATTATTACAAACGTTTCACTTTATACATTCGACACAATTTTCATAAAAAAGCTAAATAAATAAATAATTTATGTTATTTATTTCTTCTTTATTTTTGGCTCAGACGTGCATATTTTTGGCTTGCTTTCAATAACTCTAGACGAAAGAAACCGAAAGAAAAAAGATCTTTCAGACGAAGGATAATTTGTCGTTTAATAAAAATGCAGACTGTCGTAAAAAAGTACCTCATTAAAACATGATGACAACTGATACCATCTCACAAAATTATATTATGCTTCATATTAATAAATCTTTAGTGAAATTATTTTAAAAATTTGCTTGTTTATTTAAGCGCTAAACATTTGATTTATGAGTTTTTAATAAGAAAGTTGGCGCAGTTTACGTTTATCTCAATTATTAAGAAATCTGACTTTCGCCAAAAAAGAAATTAATCATTAATGAAAAGGTAACTTTTGGTCTATACTTAAAGTTCTTATCATTAACAGAAATGTAATTTTTTAAAAAATTTTTTTTTACCTATAATAGAGTGATTTCAATGGATTAATTTAAATTACAGAGATAAAATAATTTTTAAAAAGAAATTGCTTAAACCAAATTATCACTAGATCTAATTCTCAAATTTTCAATGAACCAATCTTAATTGTCACATACAATTATTATATAGTTGTCATATTTTATGTCTAAATATAATAAGGGGGGCTGTAACCGGGCTTCCTCTTACGTATTGACAAGAACGCCCTCTGTGACGATCAGAATGAATGGTCAGTCGGTCTCAGACTCTCACGCGAGAGGAAGTACAGCAATCAGAGCTCTTGCTGAGAAACGTTTAATTTACAGTCTCTCACCTCGAGAGGAAATATATTTAGCATGTTATTTATATATTCAGCACGCTATATTTAGCAATTTATGTTTAGCACTACAGACTCTCACTCGGAGAGGAAGTTTATTTCACGCACCCCTGTTCTTAGCCGAGTATCGGCTTTTCGGCTTAGAAGTGGAGTCCTTCCACGATTCTATAATTATGTTTTCAAATGTATTAAATATTGTACGTCTCTAATTGTATGTGTGTGGTATTTTGTGCGTATGTCAATAAAGCTGTCAGCCCAACCACACACAGATAGATCAGCCCAACCTGCATACTACAGGGTTTTGTAAACTATGTCGCAAAAAATTATGAATAGGTAAAGATTATTTAAATAGGAAATTTTTCATTTGAATCCTTTAATGTGATATATATATATAAATATAGGGGTTTTTTATAACCTTTGTTGTAAATAATATCAACACAGACATCTTATTAATTTTTAATTTTTTGATATAATTTGATAATTTTTTGATATTGGAAAATATCTTTAAATTTAAGAACGAACAAAAATAGTACAAAAGCAAAAACAAGATCGTTTTTATTTTTGTGATTTTTTTGGAAGTTTTTCCATCATTCTCTCTAGAATTAATTATAATTTGCCTTAAAAAGAAACAGATTTATCGGTAACTATAAATTTTTTTTATTTAATTTAAATTTACAAAGAAAAGTATATGAAAATTAAAAATTTACCTGGAAACCAGAATTCTGCTGCACATTGGAAAATATCGATACTTATTAATTAGTTAGAATTATCATAACGATACATATACATATACATATCGATACATATGATACTTATTTATTAATTTTTTAATATTTAGTATCATTATGAAAATAATACTAAATATTACGTAGTAAAAAGAAAAAAGAAGAGAATATATATATAGTAATTATTCCATACTTAAAAATAAAAACTGATACAGACTATGTTTTAAGTTTCAAGGTAACATTTTAATTAAAAAAAGAATACAACATTAATAAATAATTATAAATAACGAAAACTTTTACACGTAATTTTATGAACTTTGCTTTATTTTTAAAATTTTACAATGAATAATTTAAAAATAGATTTAGAATACATAGCAGTTCATAAATATATTCAACTCGACATTCAGTCCAACCACTGTTATTGTGGGAAAATTGGCAAAGGGCCAAGTTGGAAGGATTCAAAACGAGTGACGATATAGGGAAGAAAGGATTTTAATTGCAATAAAAAGAATTTTAATTCTAATCATTAAAACTTTAGATTATTTATTACAAAAAAATTTCCCACCCAATATCTTTCTTATAATATATGTATATCTATAAAAATTCCACTTTTATCTTTTACAACAGCTTTGAACCGATTATATCTGACTAGTACCCCTAAGAAGTAATCGGTTCGTCCATTTCCGCCATTAAACCGGATGTTTACCATTCCACCATGTTCGGACTATACCAATATCATCAATCTTAAAAAATGTAAGCATAAAATTATTTATTTAATTATTAAATTTGATTTTACTGCTAATTTAAATAAACTCAAATTATTGTTAAATAATGCGCATGTTCAAGATATGAGCAATTTTGCTTATTTTTAACCTGTTGATTCTTTAATAAACACTATTTTATTTAAAAATATTAAGATCAAATTGCAAACCAAAACAAAACTACAAAATAATTAAATCAAATAATAATATTTAAATTAAATTTTTTTTTTAAGATTGAAATTAATAAAAATTTAATGATAATTAAAAATATTAAATGTAAAAGAATTAAGTACAGAAAAACTATGATCTTCTCTACAAAAAGAAAATACAGTTTTTATTTGAATAAAAAATAATTTTTTTCGTAATTTTTTACTTCACATGATTATAAGACAGATTGGGAAAATGAGATTTACGTAAAAAAACGAGTTTTTAATTGTCAATATTTTAAAATCAGGACCATATATGTTTTTTTAGCGTTAGAAATTTTTGTTATTAGAAATATTCATTTTTGTCATTATAAATATTCGTTCTTTGCATTAAAAATATTCATTTATTTTATTAGAAATAATTTTCTCATTACAAATCTTCATTTAATTTATTAGAAATCTGCATTGTTGTAATTACAAATTTTTTTTTTTTTTTTTTTTTTTGTTAGAATTCTGCATTTTTATCATTACAAATTTTCATTTATTTTAATTGAAATCTGCATTTTCGCCAATACAAATTTCTATTTATTTTATTAGAAATCTGCATTTTAGTCATTACAAATATTCAAAAGCTGTCAATAAAATATGCTTTTATATTACAAATTATTTATTAAACATATTTTATCTTATAAGAATTATAAGTAAATATGTCCTAGTACCAAACATAGTATGTAGGTCATATAAGAAAGTTTATGAAGATTAAAAACAAAACACATATTTGTCATTACAAATATTTACTTGTTTTATTAGAAATATGAATTTTTTTGCCATTACAAATATTTATCTATTTTTATTAGACATCAGCATTTTGTTATTAGAAATATTTTTTTATTTTATAAGAAATCTGAATTTTTGTCATTACAAATTTTATTATAATTATATTTATTTTTATTATTATATACTTTATTATAATTTTATTTTAATATTTTATTTATTTTATTAGAAATCTACATTTTCTTCATTACAAATATTCACAAACATGTGAATAAAGCATATTTTTACATTACAAATCATCAACGTTTTTAGGAACATATTTATAAGTAGTATACGTATATATTTCCTAACGCCAAAAATATGTAGGTCATATAAAAGTTAAGGAAGTTAAAAAACACATTTTTTTCACTACAAAGTTTATTTATTTTATTAGAAATCTTGCATTTTCGTTATTACAAATATTTATCAATTGTAAATAAAATATACTTTTTATATTACAAATCACCAAACCGTTTATTAACATATTTTTATCTTATAAAAGTACACGTAATTATTTCCTAACGCCAGAAATATGTAGGTCATATAATAAAAGTTTATGAAGATTAAAAAAAAACATATTTTATCTTATAAGAAGCATACGTAAATATTTCTAACGCCAGAAAATGTAAAATATATGAAAATTCATTAAGGTTAAAAACAAAGCACACTTTTGTCATTTATTTATTTTTTATTAATAATATGCATTTATGTCATTACAAAATACTTATTTATTTGATTGAAAATCTGCATTTATGCCATTTCAAATATTCGTCACCTAGTCAATAAAATAGCCTTTTTATACTACAAATCATCAAACCATTTATTAAACCTATTCTATAAGAAGTATATTAAATATCTCCTAAAAGCTAGAAATATGTAGGTCAAATAAGAATGTTTATGAAGGTTAAAAAACAAAACCCATTTTTGTCATTACAAATATTCGTTTATTTTATTAAAAATCTTCATTTTCGTCATTCCAAATATTCGCCACCATATCAATAAATATGCTTTTTTATTATAAATCATCAAATTATTTATTAAACATATTTTATCTTACAAGAAGTACGCGTAAATATGTAGGTCAAATAAGAATGTTTATGAAGGTTATAAACAAAGAGACCCATTTTTTGTCATTACAAATATTAATTTATTTTATTAAAAATCTTCATTTTCGTCATTTTAGTATTCGCCACCTTTTCAATAAGAAAATATGCTTTTTATATTGCAAATCATCAATTTGTAATATAAAAAAGACATTTTAAATATGTTATAACATTTTTGATCTTATAAGAAGTACACACGTAAATATGTAGGTCAACTAAGAAGTTTATGAAGGTTAAAAAAACATTAACCGCAACCAACGAGCAACGAAATCGACAGCATAAAAATATGTGTAAGCAAGATCGGTTAAATATAATGGGGGCAGACATGTGCCAAAAAGATGCTAACAAGTGGCTCTGGCTCTGAAATCATTCTCGTTTGGCATAACAAAAAGTCACAGACGGATGTTTATATTTTAAGAAACTGAAAGCAGTGATAAGGAGATTAGGATATAATTGTCAAGCTCAAAATTGTTTAACCTTCCAAAGCAATTATAGAAAGAAGATAATATTTCATGAAAACAATAATAACAGAATAATAATAAATAATAAATAATAATTAATAAATAAATTGAATTTTATCTTCTTCTTCATTGGTGCAATAACACCATGATAAGCCAAGGTCATCGCTGGCAGAATATCGAGACGAATATGTTTTTCTTTTTACAGAGTAGTGTTGTCCAGCCCTACATCCAGCAATCTACAATCATATTAGACCAGGGGCGGGATGGCCGAGTGGCTGGCGCTCTGGCAACAAAAGTAGCACGTAGATGGCACCGAATAGTTGTACTATAGTTTTTACCATAGATGTTCTTCAAGATAGTTTTTACCATAGATGTTCTTCAAGATAGTTTGCACTATAGATGTCTTCAAGATAGTTTGCACCATAGATGTTCTTCAAGATAGTTTGCACCCATAGATGTTCTTCAAGATATGGTTGCACCATAGATGTTCTTCAAGATAGTTTTACCATAGATGTTCTTCAAGATAGTTTGCACCATAGATGTTCTTCAAGTGTAGTTTGCACCATAGATGTTCTTCAAGATAGTTTGCACCATAGATGTTCTTCAAGATAGTTTGCACCATAGATGTTCTTCAAGATAGTTTGCACCATAGATGTTCTTCAAGATAGTTTGCACCATAGATGTTTGGCGAGAGTGGTTCAGATCCACTTTAAGCCGTAGGTGCCAGGTCTCTTATGACCACCAGAGCTTCACAGAGCCCTATTGGAAACTGCTCCCCACATCACTTCCAAACTGTAAAGGGATAACTCAACTCTAGGCACAGTGATGTGGCGTTGTGCAGAAGCAGTCATATAGACGTCCTATGGCTTAAAGTGGATTCCGAACTGCTACAATCATCCATAGCATCGAACTCAAAACCTATAACAGCGAGCGCAAGAGTACTAGGAATTTACATCACACTCTTAAAATAGTTGTAATTGGAGAGAGTTTTTATTAATTTGTAAGAATGAGTCTTTATTAAGTGATAATTTACTATTTTCTAAACCTCATGTTTCGGTTAAAGCATGGCATGAGCAACAACCTTACTGACGGGATATGAGGGGTAGGGATTTATAGATTTAAGTGCTAGGGGTATAGGGTGGGAAAATCTATAAAAATCCTACGAGACAACCTGGCTATAGATGGAGACATTTTTACATATACTATTTCGACATCGGTATCAAGTCCTAGTTTCAAGAAAGCAGTGACTGCAACGGATAACTTCAGCGTATTTAATCCCTGAGCTTTCCTATTCATTACTATTGACTTACTATTACTTCCTTTTACACTATTGACTTAATATTTTTTGAAATACAAGAGGTATGCATTAACATGTGTTGATAGTAATGTACCTTTGTTGATAGTAGTTTTATGGTTTTTGAGTGAAGCTGTGTCCCAACAATTTGAACAAACACTCCAAAGTTGGGGGTCTAACGTGTTCACAATTTCATCTCCTCCTCTTTGATATCAACAGAAAGACTTTCTTTTTTTCATTGTTAACGTTTTTTCTACATTGTTCCTGCATTGTATTCAATCCATCGGAATCATTGACACAGACATAAACGCTTTCGATAAAACATTGTTTGTCGAGTTTTAAAAGTCAAACATTCTTGGCTTAGATGCATATAAATACCTATCTGCCATACTTTGCTATTATATGGTGCTGCTATAATTTGGAATGAACACACTCTATGGTATTTTTGTGCCTTTCTTGCGCCTTTTTGGTATCTTGCGCCATTACACTGCATGTATGTGGCTATCACAATTTGAAAACGAACACTCTATGGTATTTTTGCCTCTCTTGCACCATTTTGGTAATCTTGCGCCATTACACTGCATGTATGTGGCTATCACAATTTGAAACGAACACTCTATGGTATTTTTGTGCCTCTCTTGCGCCATTTTGGTATCTTGCGCCATTACACTACATGTATGTGGGCTATCACAATTTGAAACGAACACTTTTTGCTCTCTCAAGGCTCAAGGTGACATATGGTTATTCGCAACCTCCTCCACCCTCTACATTACTCCGTATGCCGGTTATTACAATTTTGAATTAACGCCACTAAGATAACATTTGGTAATTCTCAACCTCCTCCACTCTCTGATGGCCAATTGACTAGCGCTCTGGTCTTTAGTATCAAAGGCTTCAGGTTCAAATCTTGGCAGTGGCCTGGATGCTTGTGAGTGTTTCGGAATCCACGTTAAACTCCAGGTCCCAG
>BPLR01014799.1:0-41254 GCA_021605095.1 Caerostris extrusa | reverse complement strand
ATAACATCCCCCAACAAATCCTCTAACCCTCCTAAATAACCTCCACTGATCCCTCTAATCATGTGGAAGGCATAGATGGTAAAAGATAATATTTTAAAATCGCTGAACAGTACTAAAAAATATAAAAATACTAATAATAAATAATAGTAAAGATATAAAGGAAATATAAATGAGTTCAAAGCAAAAAATTTAAATTCAGTACAATTAGGGGGACCAGTTGTCGATGCCAAAATTAAAGTGTCCATTGCAAAACGTGTTAAGAAAGCTTGTTAAAGATCCCAAACAGGATACCTGCCAGGGCGATCTCTCGAGTACCAATCATGAGTTGAGGACAGAGATCCTTAATTGCTCCCTCTCCCACCTGGAGAATGATCTCACTTACAAGTGCGAAGCATATTGGCCCTGGGAAGTCTCCAAAAAAGCAAATCTTTGCAAGAGAATCCGCAATCTCTTTGGACATTAATGCTGACATGTGACGGAATCCATTGGATATAAACTCGGAATAATCAAATCTAGAAAGCAATTCAAAACCTCTATCTCCAACAACAACAAAAAAAAAAAAATCATCCCTCCTTTATCGTATTAAGTTTCTAAAACTGCTTTTAAATACTTATAATCATTTGATTCTAACAAACAAATTAATTTCTACTTATGTGTGAAAATTCCTTACCCAGCCCCCTCACGGCAGAAGCTTGCAGAGCCACATTTAACCCTTTTTCAGTAACAAAGTAAACAAAGCGATGAGTCTCATAATACAGATCAATGAGAGAGTATCCAAATGAATTGGCAAATATACACCACGTGACGAGCATCTTGGCATCACACTAATCTCCAACAAACAAACAAAAAATCCTTCTTTTTCTTTATCATGAATCCGGTTTCTAAAAATTGCTTTTAAATAATTTAATCAGTAATATCGATTCCTATTTATATGTGAAAAGAATTCCAATACGCAAATTTCATGACAGAAGTTGTACAAAGCCATATTTAATCATTTTCAGTAAACCAAGTATGCATGAGTCTCCTACAACTCGGTGAGAGAATATCCAAACGAATTTCTTGAATATACACCACAGTCACGTGACGAGCATCTTGACATCAAACTAGCAACCGAGATTTATTTTATTATTGCTCTATGGCAGACTCAAATTGATCCAAGGGTAACATTAGCTGCCTATGAAATAATGACTCGATATTTTTTTTGAAATTTACTTCAAATGCAATTTGAATAGGGATAGAACACCTTAAAAACTGTTTTGTAAGAATTGCAAAAAATGAAAAAAGGAAAAAAACACCTCAGAAATTTTCCTGTTTGCAATACGAGCGATGACAACTCTCCAGACCATGAACGATTAAATAGAATAAAATTGAATGTTGAACTGTAAGCCAGTAATGGGCAAAGCATCTGCCTTTTCAATAGAATGCTACCAGTGTGTGGTAAACTTGTTTTGTTTTTCAAAAGCAGCTATGCTGCTAAAATCGGCATTTAGTTAAATACTTCATCGCAATAAAAATAATACATACACCCGTCATACGTGACGAGTATCTTGACATCAAACTAGCAACTATAAAGAGTTTTATTTTATTACTTCTCTTTTGGCAGATTTTTCGCGGCGGATTTAATTTTTCAGATTACGGCAAATTTTCAAAAACATGGTCTCAAAAATTCAAATTTAATCACGATAAATTTATTTATTGAAATTTTTACACATCATTATCAATAATGAATTAGAAAAACGAATTGCTACTATGTGGATTTTGCCACCACTAATAATGGCATTTTCAATTGTGGCCAAGCTTAATTGCCACTCATCACATAGCTGGTACTGCCACCATGAATTCAGGATTAATTCATAGTGGCAATGGCTTTATTCTTAAAATATTTATGTTATGTTATGGTATCGATATATTACGAAAGTAGCAAAACATTTAATTAAAATAGGAAATTTAATGATAACATAAAAATGTGAAAACCTTTAACATATATATATACTTTATAACTATATCTTTTGGATATATCACTGTGAATATTTAATTTTAAACTAAAAATTTAGTATAATAATAGTAGCTTCTTGCTATTTTTATTACATATAATTTCAAATCGCAACACTATTTTAAATATGGTATGATAGTGACAAAGAAATTCCTTGTTGTTGTTGTTGCTTTAATATAGTAGGTTAAATAAATCCACTCTTTAAACAGGAAACTGGTCTATATATGGCTGTAGAGTGTTGGGCGTAGGGCTGACGCCTCCCTACTCCTTTAAAAAGAGAACATTTCTCGTTGTGTACCACCGCCATCGTGGCAGACGACCTTTTGGCCCAACTGGTGCCGTTGCGTCACTGATGATAAGGTGATGATGCATGATAGATGATGAGTAAGTTACGAAAAATGTCACATGAAAAGCGATTTAAAAATCTAGCAAATGAACCACTTCTGCATTCACGAAGCTTATGCAACTCAGTAAGATGTAATTAATTACACTTTAAAGTCTGTTCGACTTTGTAAAACAGTGTAATATTTCCGCCGTAAAATTAAATAAAAAAACTGATTCTTTTTCAAAATTTACAATTAAAAATCGATTTAAAAATCAATTAAATAAAAATCACATAAATTTAAACGCCCTCTCTACAAAATAAATTCAAGTTTTCTTAATATAAAAATTTTTTTTTTAATTTCACAGCTATTTATGGAGCAGAGTTAATAAAAAATATTAAAAGTGTATAAATTAGAGATCTTACCAGTAGAAGTATATGTATTCAAAGGTTTAAAAAAAGTAGATAAATTTCTTTATACTACGGCATCTATTATAACTCTATATTGAAAATTTTATGACCTATTTTTGATTTTTTATTCGAATTTACCCTTTCGATCTTTTCGAATTCAAAATGGTTATCGTCAAAAATGTTACGCGAGGTATTTGAATTTACAATGGTTAGAACAGATGATCTATACTCGAATTTGTACACCTGCTATCGTCTATTTACACACGATATAAAAAAAGGGCATTTTTTTTCATTCGTCATCGAAAAAAAAAATGCTTTCATACGCAATTAAATTTTTATTAAAAATGTATCCTGGTCTAAAAATACGGAAACAAAAGCAAATGCTATGAGTTGTGTTTTTAAGCTTGAAAAGATTTGAAAATTCGCATACATACAGAAAACCGACTCTTATTTATTTAATTATAATTTTTTTTTTACATAGTTTGGCTTTACGCATCACTTATGTGATCCATGAACAATCCACCAGGGAGATGAAGGGATGTCATTAGCTTTTGAGAGAACTTTTAGAGGTAGTTGCTTAATATTTACGTGTTGTATAGGAAGAAAATTAGATAATTCCAGCTAGGTGATCTAATTGTTGATGAGTGAGGGGCTTTAGCACGTTGTCACAATGGCCATTGATTGATTTTTTGAAAGCTGTAACTGCAACTGATGCCACCAGCAGTAAACTGTGCAAAATTACTAAAGAGCCACTGGGTTATGTTAACAGAACAAAATGGCATTAATAGAGAATTTTACTTTATGAATGTCACATGTACTGAATAACAAAAATTCATTGTTGTGCCTGTGCTTCCTCCTACATACTGTCAAGAGCATCCTTTTGGCTTGAAAGAAATGGTTATTTGGCCTCAAGAATCTCACCCGAGAGAAAAGTATATGCGCAACCTGCTCTCCCGCTGAGAAACATTTAATTTATAGTCTCATCCTGAGAGGAAATATATTTAGAGCATCCTACCGCATTAGTTGGCCCAAAGACTCTCATCCGGAAAGGAAGTGTATTTCGTGCATCCAACGCGCATATCAGAGTTTCGGCTTATAAGTGAGTCCTTCCACGAATCTATAATTATATCTTTAAAATGAGTTAACTATTCTATGTCTCTAATAGTATGTGTGTGATGTTTGTGCGTGTGTAAATAAAGCTTGTGAGTTCTCCAACCTGTGCCTCAACAACCATACCCAGGTACAACCTGGGTTGCCCAAAAAACACTACAGTATTTTATTAAGTAATTCTTCTATTCCATTCAAAATTCAGTAATTTTATTACTCGGCATTTCATTTTGAAAGATTGTAAGGCAAAGTATTTTTTTTGTGCACATACCCATTTAAAATGCCCATTTAAAAAAAAATGAACGCATTGATTTTTTTAGATTGAAAAACTATTAATAAAAACAAAAATATAAATGAAATAGCATTACAATTCCGAAATATTTAAATTTAAAAAATTATTTAATACCAGACTGAAAGATAATAATATTTAAGAGCTTATTTGAATATTAAATTGTTACTTTATCGTTGTAATGTTTTAAATAATATCATTTACTCACGTGCATGCTAAAATTATCAGACGACTGAAAGAGTACCCGATAAAACGTTACGCAAGAGAATTAAATCGTTTTCAATTATTTATATGATACAATTATGCAACGAAAAATAAGATATCGCAGCTGATTGATCTACTTTAAAATTCTTGTAGGCTGTAAATTCTTTCTTCTTTTTATTTATTCGGTTTGTGGAGCAGACGTGTTGTCTACCACATGGAAATAAGGTGAAAGAACTTCTTAAAGATCAATAAAACATAAAATTATTTTTTGATTTGTTATTTTAATTAGAACAGTATTTGCTTATTAAAAGTTAATAATTCTTTAAGAAAGAATAAAAGAATTTACAAGTTGCAATATCGTATGAAAATGAAATTGTATCTTATCGTTTTCAAGGTCGTAATGTACATGTTTTTAAAAGCTTCTGTAAGTGAGTTGAATACTTAACTCTTAAGCATTTAAAAGCTGTGACACACCTGAAAAATATGTTATCTTATCACTTGATAAAAATACTACACTCTGATAAAAAGGTTCTGGCTAAAAGTATAACGTCAATGGAACTAGCTGAAAAAATCTTGTAAGATAAATATTTTAAGTTATAATAAAATGCAATTCACTGATCAATAGAGTTTGTAGAATTTTTTTGTTGAATCGGAAGTGAAAAGTTGTCTAATTATTTAATTTCACAAAAGGTTAATTTCTATTTCTAAAATTATTTGTAACTTGATTTGCTATCATTTGTCCCAATATAGAATATTTGTAACAGATTCAGTATTGTCCAGAAAGTATCATAAATCCCTTGCTATACTGACTGATTCACATTGATAACAGAAAATATATTGTAATAATGCAAATTAATATTTTAAATAGCAATAATTACACCATAAAGAAACGAACTAATTCTATTTCTATTCTAATTCTATTTTTTTATTTATTAATTAATTCTATTTTTATTATATATTTCTTATGAAATAATAAACCATAGTGAACTATAGTAAAAGTTACAACGAGTAAAGTACAGCTAATTATTTGAATGTCTATATTTCATCCTTTTTTAAAAAGAAAATTTATTTTTAATAATGCATCACTATGTTCCAAAACGTTCTCCAACACGTTCTATGCATAAAAATGGCATAAAATTTAAAATAAAAACATTCTGTTAAAATTAAAGAGCTTAATAAAATGTAATAATGTGTTCAGCTTTTTTAATAATGTGTTCAGCTTTTTTTTTAATACTGTGTTCATTAATTTTCAAAAAAATCTTTTTTTTTATCAGATCTTAATAAATAAAAAAAATTCTAGTTTTTTACATGGTGAGCTTATTTAAACATTTTGTTTTTAAATAACTAGAAAATTAAGGAAATATGCAGAAAATTTTAATTTATGTCTCAATAAATATAATTTTGAATTTGAAATTAGCATTCATATTAATATATAAAACATATAAATTAATTTTAAAATAATTATAATTTATTAAAAAAAATAACAACATTTTTCACTAACTTATTTCATTTCTAAATAAAAATATAAGCATGTTTTTTTTTTTTATAATTATGTTTTTAATTTCTAGAACTTTTTATTCAAATTAAACTTTTAATATAATAAGTTAATAATTAATAATATATTTCAAATGTTTATATTATTGATTATTAACATTATAATATATAATTAACAATATATATTATAATGTAATAACAATTAAAACATTATAATAATAATAAATTATTACTATTCACCTTTTCCTTATAATTTTAATGTTTATAATAATATAAACAATTGGATTATAAAAGAAAAGTGAATCCGTTATTTGTAAAAAATACATCATTGTATAAGAAAGACTATTCTAAAAATAATAATAATAATAATAATGGAATATCTTATTTTTACATTTGAAAAGAAAATCATGTTTTTAATTTATAATTCATTTTCACTAAACATTTGATTTGATGTTTTTTTTTAATAAAATTCACATATTAGATGAACGAATTTCACGTTGTTATACGCTAATTTAAGAAAGATATATTGGCAACTGACTGGCAAATGGCGCCTCGATTACGGAGTACCAAAATATAGTTTTATCTAATAGAGTGAGCAACTGTTTTGCAAGGAACCGGTCGGTCATTGGTCTATTCTAATGAATTCCTTTGTAAGAACAAAAACGTTGATAAGAAGAAATTTGAGAGACACCTACGAAACACAACTATCACGGTTTTTACAAAATACTATTTGGATTTCTTATGTCAAATAATAGATAAATTCATTCGATATATTTTACAAATAATGAATACGTATTTGTATTATTATTCATTTATTATTAATTCTTAATAAGCTCAAAGTAATTTTGCCGAAACGTTGCATTTACAAAAATTATTTCAATTGGTCATATAAATTTTAAAATGTTCTAAAAGTTACGATCAATAAAAATACAGCGTCTCCCTAAAATGTTCGTACTTACACGAGTTTCAAGAAAAAAGAAAAAATCGTTAACAAAATATTCAGAATGAAATTTTTTTTTTTATTATCTAGATAACAAATAAAACTACATTGAAAAATAGAATAAATAATAATAAAATTCCCAACAAAATTTAATAAAACTACATTAAATAATTTAGGAATATAGCAATTATTTTTTTAAGAACTCGTCGAATAGTATAAGGTGAAGTTCAAGAAGAAAAAATTCATTAACAAAATATTCAGAATGGGATTTTTTTTTATTATTATCTAGATAACAAATAAAATTGCATTAAAAATAGAATAAATATTAAAAACAGAATAATTCAATAATGGAATTTGAATAATAATTCATTGAATTTTTCAATAATACTCTAAAACTTTTTTAAAACACTCAAATGTGATTTCGCAGGAGTTTCTAATTATAAATTTATACTCACATTAATTAATTTCACCAGACGACCATTTATTATCTTGTTTTTGATCCGATTTTCTTCTTTAAAGTATTTTATCACAAACCGCACCGTAGAATAAGATAAGTTCAGTAACTTAGAGAGATTCCGTGCTGATTTACAATTACTGTGACGAAAAAATAATCAATTATAGATTCGTTGTTTGTTGTTTGTCGAAAAATAATTCGTTGTTTCCTTACAGCTATGATCCATTTTAAAATAATAAATAGAATCGAACGAAATAAACAGCAAAGATTAAAATCAAACGATTTTTAAACTGGCAACTGGCGTACCGATTACGGAGTACCAACTGGGGAAATGCCCCTAAAACCTCCTCATCTTAATTAATAAACATGCTTTAAATTTTAATTGGCTGCTTAATTAGGTTAGTATGGATAATAAGATAATATTTCTAAAAATTCAAGTTAAATGGTACTCAAAAAAAAAAAAAAAAAAAAAAAGATAAAAATACTAATAATAAATAAAAGTAAGATACAAAATAAATGAAATTAAAAAGTTAAATTTAAATTCAGTACAATTAGGGACCAGTTGTCGATGCCAAAAATATTAAAAAAGTAAACAGAGTTATAATAACTCATTGAACCAAGTGAACAGGGATTATGCTGAACGGTGAGAGCAGTTGTAGGTTGATGCTGAAAAGTAAATGATTAGTCCACACAAAAAAAAAAAAGGCCACAATCAGGACCGTATTTTTATATTTTCATTTTTATTTTTTTTTTATTTTTATTTTATTTGGTTTTCTTCCATCCTTTTATTTTCCTAACAAAAAAAAAGGGGTAAAAAAGCGTACAATAAAAACCTAACTATTCACTAGCCGTTAAGAAAGGATTGAGGTGCACATCGTAGCAAAAATATAAAAATAGTGAATTGAGCCGAGTGCCGGATTCAAACCCTCAACCTTACGGTCGGGAGTCCGTCACCTTACCTCTGCGCCAATTCGTTTTGTTTACAAAATAGAGCCGCGAAACTTTTAAAGCCAAACGACTCCTCAGATACACAGTGCGTTAACTAGTCTCAGTGGACGTAAAATTTATGATGTTAAATCACTCCGTTACCTGAACTCGCGGTCGCTTGTTCAGGATAACAGCCATGATGTCTCTTAACTCGAGGGAAACAATCATAGGAGACGTCATAAACTGCCCTTGGGCGTTTCTGCGAACTTTTCACCCCAGGGTGATAGGTCGGCAGACGACGGATTAACTCATTGCTAATCTGAGGACATTTTTCAAGAAAATTCTTTTGAAATTTTGATTAGATAATTTGAATAGGTTCGACGTCTAGATCTCTATGGATGATCTTTCGACGAACGAAACCATGGCGCATCAGCAATCATAGCCAGGTGTTTATTCTGAAACACCTGAAGTCTCTTGATATTGGTGAGGGAAGTGGAGGCCCAAATCGGGCTACCATAAAGCAGAATAGGTCTAATGATAGACTTATAGAGCAGGAGCTTGTGTTACGATTTTTAAATGTCGCCAAAATACAAAAATAAAAAAAAAACTACAGAGTTGATAAATATATTTTATGTTAGAATTCAAACTAATACAGTTTGTTGTATGGTATTCATGTACATAACTTAACTATACATTAGAAATTAAGGAGTGATTAATTTAATAGTTAAAATTAACCATTAATTTATAGCATTAACGGCTATTACAGCTAATAAAAATTAGCAGTTACTATCATTTTTTGGGCATCACTATATCTTAGGAAATTCTTGCAAAACCAATAATCGCTTTTTAATCAATAATCGTAATCGCAAAAAAAAATTAATAATCTCTTATTTAATTTTCGAAGGGAAAAAATATTTAAATGAATAATACTCTTAATAACGAGAATGTTATTAAAAAATTTAAAGTTGGAGGCGAGAATATTCAAATTACAGTTATAAATAAAATATAATAGCATTTAAGAGATTTAATAAAACAAATATATGCTTTTAAATGAAGCTTTTTTTCTAATCAAATAAAAAACTTAATGATGAAATCAAACAATCAAATATTTATGTTTACTCAAAACTTATTGTATGGATTTTAAATATTTAATAAAACGTTCCATATCATTGTGTAATTATAGAAAAAAAGTCAATGTTATAAATGGAGATAATTAAAGTTAACGTTATATTTATGATATTTATATTTTTTAAATTTTCTTTTCTAAGTTATTAAATGTTGCATAGCGAGATTAAATTACAACTTAAAATCATTCATGTATTGTAATGCATACGTACTGTGTTCGATATGCAATCTATTTCATACGTGCTATGAATATGAAGCATAAGCTTTTCGTTTTAATAAATTTTTGCAACCTTGATTTCTTTTAGAATTGTTACATAAATTAATATATGTTTTCGTGAATGCTGAGTTATGATATACGTGTTTTGTTACTGGTCTCTTCTGAATAAATTTTTTAAAGTTCAAACTAAAAAAAAAAAAAAAACAATTTGTTTCCAAAGACATTTATTATCAATTATGTAAGAATGTTATAAAAATTTCTACAAATTGTTGATATATTTCTTAGGTAATAAGAAAATTAATAAATTATAAATGTTCATACTAAAAATAAAATTAACGAAATCTATAAATTTCAAATGGATGTAATTTTAAAAAATACATAAATAGATTAAAAGCTGATTAGCCAAAGAAATTATGGCAAAATTAGGCTCAAATGGAATATAGGGCACACCGATTTTAACAACCAAAATTTCATCACCAAATTTTTCTTAGAAAAGAAATTCTCCAAACTTTTGGCGCTAATCAACCTGGCAAAGTAATTTTCGTCGCCAAATCTGATGCTTCCTACACTAGAGTTGTTTCTAAAATTCCAAAACTATAGAACAATAATAAAAACAAAAAACTTCATTTTCTAATCAAATTTCTAAATATATAATGCATTTAAAAAAATTGCATTTGATTTATTAAAAAACATAACGATTTGGACAAATCATGAAAATTATTGAATTTTTATATGTCCAAATTTAATTAAGTTTATTGAAACCAAATTAAATATTCCTTGGTTATCATAAATTATACGAATACGTATGCAAATACCACATAATTAAAATACGTTAATCGAATAATAACGCATGTGTTATCATATTACGTTTTTAATTAGCTACGAAACAAGCCGTGCAAGTAACGACCTTGTACTTAATTAGCAAGTTTTCGTATGCAAAAATTCGACCTGAGTGTTAAAAAATAAACAAACGCAGTTGCAGAAGAAAGTAGCATAGTATTTCCTCCATTGAAATCTCTAAAATAGAAGATAGAAATTCATGGTTTTTCTATATGCTCACGTGTAGAAAATATATTGCCTCATACAAATGCAATACCACAGCATATTTCCTTTGGATGAACTCGCTTTTGTTTTGCTTCTAGTGAAAAACCAGATTGTCGACCTCTGCGATGGTTCTTTCTTTCTTTCTTTTTCATTATCATTATTTAACATAAATACTTAAATTATAGCATTAACTCTTAAAGATGTTTTTTTTTCCCCACAAAAATAATGAAAACTTTTTCCTGCTATTCAAAACAAAAGCTTTGTAATGCATGTAATAAATGATAAAAAGTTTTAAAACAATGGGAAATAATAATAAAAACAACTATAACATTACGATCGTAAATTCTTTTGAACCAACTAAAAAGCTTTTTTTTTTTTTTTATTCGTTATTTAATTATATGCAACATGTTTATTGTGGCTGTAATATAAATTGCGATCATTTTTTAATGTTGTTGTTGTTTTAATAGTGGCATTGAGTTGTATACAAATATCACAGAAAACAGGAACACAAATTAATTTCATTTTTAAGTGAAATAAAATTCCATACCACTTTTTTTTTTTTTCGTTTCAATTAACATTCTTTTTTATTGGAATTTAAGAATAATAATAATTTATTCACTTTCGAAATCTGCAAAGTTTATGAATGTTTATATGATACATTGTTTATATTTGTATATTTTAGTCATTGTTCTGATTATTATTTTTAACTTAAAAATAAAGAGCCAAAAAAAAACGAAGAGTGATGAAGATAGGAAATATAAAATGGCAACACAAAACATATTTTATTCCAGATGAAATATTTTTTATTATCAACATAACGAAAGTATTAAAAAAATCACTACAAAAGCGATAGCAATTTTTTACAATGAATAAAGGTTTTATATTTAGTTATTTTTCTCAGTTTTTAACAATAAATTAAAGATTATTTTTAAGCAAGATTTTATGTTATTAAAAAAGAATTAGTAAAAAAAAAAATAAAAAATATTATTGAAACTAAGAGAATTATAATAAATATACTAAAAAGAAAATTCTAATCTAAATTAATTTTTACTTCATAAATTAATTATTACAGTTAATTATAATTAATAAATTGGATTATTTATCTAATAAATAAATAATTAAGTATCTTTTAAAAAAATAAATAACAATGTGCATAACTACGAAGTAAAATGACTATATAACTATGTGTAACAATGTATATAACTACGAAGCATATGAAAAGACTCCAAACATTTGAAATGAAAGCTTACTTTCGCCCAAAAATGGCAGAAAAGAAACTTGTTTCATTTCATGCTGTGTTGAAACTTTTCTCTTGGAGGTTTCATGTACACTGCACTAGAGTTAAGCAATTAGTGTAAAAATGTGAAGTAGATCCGGTTCCATTTGACCTGTAAGAAAGAAGTGTAAAGTAAAAAAAAAACAAAAAAAAAAAATTAAGCAATGGCACAACCGAGAGCAAAGAGAAAATTGAATTTCAATAGAATTCTTTTTTATTTTTATATAAAATAGTATAGAGATGTTCCTTTTCAATTTATACGATACATGATATAAAAAAATATAATGTAAAAAATTTAATCGGCTCTGCAGATATTCAAGTTACCCATAAAATTTAGAATTTACTGTAAGAAGAAGACGCATAACAATAAATGTAAACAAATAAAGAAAGAAAAAATCATCAATAAATCATATTCAGAGAATAAATTATGTTCATCAGTTAGCGTTCAAAACTGAAAAAAAGAAAATAGATTAAATAAAAATTATAGAATTCCAAACGATTTTATATAAAATCGTGTGAAAGAAATTTAATAAAAAGCATTTGAAAGAATTTTTAAAAAATAAATTCCAAACGATTTTATAAAATCATAAGAAATAAATTTAAAAAAAAAAAATACTAATAAATAGTGTTCCAAACGATTTTATAAAAATCACGTGAAAAAAATTATTAAAAAAAAAAAACAAAAAACTGTAGAATTTCAAACGATTTTATAAAAAAAAAGTAAATGAAAAAATTTAAATAAACCAATAAGAATAGCTCGTTAAAGAAATTTAAAAAAAAAAAAAAACAATAAGAAACGTTGAACGTGGTCCAGGACATCACTGACCCACTCCCCCAAAATAATAACCACATATTTTATGGGTAAAAAAAAGGAGGATATTTATACATTTTTCAAGATATATTTATGTAATTTCCGATGTAAATTATTTAGCTTTATTGATTTTTAAGCAGAGAGAACAATGTCTTGAGTTTTCGAATTGGGAGGCTCGGTTTGAAATTGAACAAGCGAACTAATGCCACAACTTCCCCTGTCTACGCCAGGGATGAACACGATAAATTCGTCGTCAGGAGAATCCTTCGATTGGGTAGGATGAGAGGATGTGAGAACGTTAGATACTACATCTAGAGATTTTCTTTTCAAATCGTGTTAAATGCAGTAGTGTCAGTTCCCCTCCTTTCTGTGGTGCACCCTGAGTGTGCAAAAAGTGCAAAGTTGTGTGAGTTATCGGAGTACCGGGGGGAATAATCCCCACACCTCCAGTTAAACAAATTAAAATTCCAGCTGCATGAAAGAATAAAAAACATCAAATACAAAAAGAATTAAAATTAAAAAGCAGCAATAAGCTCTTAGGTTAAATGTGTTGTTATAAAATTTAAACAAAACAAGGTAGAAGAGTAACGGTGAGTAACGGTACCCTGAGTAACGGTGGATTCATTACATATTTGCCGTCCTAGTGGCGAATGGCTTATGTCTAAGTGTCCAGTGTTAAAAAAAAATAATAAATAAATAATAACGGGTAGATAAAACATGCATTTTTTTAAAAAATGCACAAAATAAAATTGGTAGTAAAAAATAATATCTAAAGTAGCATAAAATTTTAGTGCATAAATTTAAAAAAAATTTATTTGAAACAGCCAAGTTTGTTGATCTCTTTTCATCGGATTCATTATATGGATAAGTTAGTTTCAGTCCTTCATGAAACCGCAGTTTGGAACAAACACTCTTTAAGGATTACATCTTGGCCATACGAACTTTCATTCTCTAGCCCGATTGGAGGAACTTTCCGACTTACAGATTTAACATGCCCTTCCTCTGTATACTGACGAAAGTTTTTGGTTCCGCATCATTTCGAACCAAACTCCCTTCTTTCTGAAGCCGAACTATCTATCCAGTCTAATCATAGCGCATTAAGGAAATAAAAATCTGTTCTGTTGATAAAAAAAAATGACAAATTAGTATCACTTAAAAATAAACTAAAGAAACTTTATATCAAAACATTATAATCAAACATACAAAAATTTACTATTTATCATAATATTTATTTTTCCAATCATTCCATATTTAAAGACGATGATATATTTTTTGATAAACTTTCCCCGTAGTGTTATATGTTACGGTGAGATTTAAAAGTATTATTCAATGCCAAACGACATAAAATACTGGCACTGTTTACACACAATTTCAGTTACAGCTGCAGATATTATTTTCGGAAATACACAGCTGCAATAATAATTAAATTTAGCCACACTATAACATATAGTTTTATACCATATACGAAGAATGTTATTTTAACCATATACAAGGAATGTTATTTTAACCATACTAACGTAGTTTAAAATAACATTCTTAACATACGATATCAACATTCGATTATCATATCAACATCATATCATATCATATATCATTATCATATCATATCATTCATTACGATATATTCAATTTTCTATATTTTTAGTGCTAGAACACATCAGTGTCCTAAAAATTAACGCTAAATAAACTACTGATTTGTAATTTAATGTTTTATATTATTTATTATCATAAAAAAAAAGTCTAAACAAATATGAATGCAATGCACCCTTGTAGATTGTAGCTTTGTTTTCAGAAATCTACACTTACTTCATTGAAAAATATTATTATTATTGATGGTGTCGTATATTTCCCAATGCTCTACCAACCATTATAAAGCCAATTGCCATTTGATAGAATTTGTAGCAAATTCTTGTTAGGGGTAGCTAGTCTGATATATAGGCTCCGCAAAGAAGTTTTGAAAGAAAAATATAATATGTAGTGTGAAATTTTTTTCATATAGTTTTTTAATATCGTGCAATCGAAAATTTTAATTATTAAATATTGAAATTGTTTTTATTGCAATAGAAATTTCTCATAAATGACATTTCCTTCCCTATGACGCCGCTCTTTTTTGAATCCGTCCGATTTGGCAGCTTTGCCAGTTCTCTACGCAATCGGTGGTTGGACAATAAGAAAACATTCATTAAAATTGTAACACATTATAAACTCTAATTATTATAAGCTAAATTTATTCATAAAATATGAATTCGAATTATATATATTTTAAAACCTTGCACTTATTTAACTATTTTTATTATCAGTTAGTAAGTCCAATGAAATCAAACATTTAGAGAATGAATGATGGTTTTTATTATTATTATTATTATTATAATTCTCTGGTTACAAATTTATTTTATGTCTGTGCCTTTCAAATTTAGATAAAATAAATATTTTAGTAAAATGTGATTTTTATTTGTGATCAAAATATACTAGAAATTGGTTTTTCTTTTGATTCTTAACTGCTGCAGAAAAAAAAAAAAAAAAAAAAATCCTTCACCGTTATGAATAATAAAGTTTTTTTATTCACAGAAAAACACATTTTATTGATAAAAAAAATTGTAAATGTGAGATATATATTGCCACATTGATTGATTTTGTAATTATCTAAAGAATATTTACGGTCACATTAAATTAAAGGAAGTAGCAATTATAATTTCTAAACTAATAAATCTTTTAACTCCATTTTATAAATTATTAAAATAGAGTAGATACTGAAAAATAATACACATACAGTAATATCAACAACATCCCTTTGCTTTAAAAATAGTAAATATTACGATGAAAAAAAAGGTAACAAAATTTTAAAAAATCTTTAGTTGGGCAATAAATTTTAAATTATGTCACTACATATAAAACAAACACAATTACAACAAACAAACAGTTTTAAAATGAATATCTATTTGATTTACTTTCAAAGAATTGTTCGCTCAATATTTGAGAGGAAATTGAAAAATCATGTATTTATCCATTATTACGATATGCTGTTTCCGTTTTTCGCTATTTTTAGAATGTCTTATAAATTAGAAATGCAGTAATCTTACATTATAAAACAATTAAGTTATTGTATGAAATAAAAAAAAAACCTTATGATAATATTTAGCTTGAATAAAAAAAGATTTAATGCAAAATATTAAGAACCAGAAATATTTAATATTTATCAACTCAAATTTGTTTTGGTAATTAATTCTCAACTATAAATTGCATAAAACAATCATTAAATTGAAATATCATCATTTTAATACCTATAAATTGTAATGATTTACTAAAAAGAAAGAAAACTAATTTTTCTTTTAAAATTCTAAAACAATCTTAAACAATCTAAAAATTAAGTTCTAAGAAATTTTTAACTAACGAGATAAATTATTTAAAAAGAAGAAATCGTAAGGAAAATCTGCATAAAAAATTTTTTAAGTGAAATTTAAAAATTTATTTCTTTTTGCTATGTATTGCTTTCTTTCATTCTAAACATACATTTTAATTCTTTATTGATTTCTTCTATAATGAACATTTAATCAAGATTTAAAATTTATTAATTTAAGTAATGCAAAATGCGAAAATATTTTAAAAAGAGCAAACATTTTAAATTACTTAAGTACATTTATTAGAATACATTTTTAGATTGAGCATTTGTCAGTTATCTAAAATATTTACTAATATTATAACATTAAAAAAATATTCTTTGAGTAGAAATTTATGCTTTGCTTGATTTAATAATTCAAAATAGAGTGCATTTATTTTGAAGATTAACGTATTTATAGTATTTTCTATATATTCTGGTCTCTTCGATGCTAAACGAAGAAGAAAGTTCTGGATTTTTCCAGTACGTCTCACTTACCTCAAAAGTTATCTTTTGGGGGCCAAACTCGTTATCTATCAATCCTGTACAGTTCAATAATGAAAGAGGGGAAAAACTGGTTTGGTGACGCTAGGACGTGCCTCCAAAATTCTCTTTCTGAGCCAATCAAAGTTCACCTTACACTAGGGAATGCGATTGCGACATGATTGTTTATCTTTGAGAAGGGGGTGGTCCTGAAGGCTCGACTTCAGAGCATGCGCTGTCGGCTTAATGCATTTTGTCCTCGTCTTTTCTTCAGTTCGCTGTGAAAATCGTGTGTGTGCCTAACTTAGAAGAGCAGCTGACCAAAATTAACTGTATTTTGGAAGTATTATAACTTATATATAATTGATCATTTAATATAGCGGATAAGCGATTTTAATTTGTATTTTTCATTGTCCTTGCTCTAATTTCAAACACGTTTGTACGTGTATGTGTGTGTATTCTTTGACCGTAGTAGTCTTTGCCGCGGCTGTAAACCTTCATTAATTCGCAAGACCACGTGAACGTACTGTTCGTTTTTCATCTAAGTTGTGTTTAGTGTTTGCATCTCGGATTACAGGTATGTGTGGTTTATTAGAAAAAAAATTAATGTTGTGGTTAAAGTGTATTGATTGAATCGAAATAACTGTTTCAATTAAAAATTTCATTTAACTTTATTTTGCAGTGCGATTTTAATATATCAAGAATTTATTGTATTTTTATTTTATATAATATTTTTTTATTTAAGAAGTTTTTCAATTTTTTTTTAATATATATGATTTTTATGAGCCTTTTTACAAATCTTTTGGATCTTTTTTTTTTCTTCAATATATGTATGTAATTCGTTAAATTATTAGAATAATATTTATAATTAATATCAACTATCAAATGATCAATTTCGAAAAGATTATTGGTATTATGTACATAAATCTTTTGATGTGTGTAAATAAAGTATTTATTTACCTGTTTTTAAAATTTACAAACGTTTTTTTCTTTTGCCATTACTGGGTAAATTTATATTTTCTTTTGTCAGATAATTGGTATCTGTTTCATAAACCAAGTATATGTTGATTATTAAGTATATTTATCATTTTTATATAAAAAAAATAAAAGCCGGTAACTTTTATTTTTGATTTGCTGCTGTTTATTTCTTATAAGTGAAAGAAAGTTTAAGAAATTAGTTAATTTAATAAAGCCTATTTAATTTAATAATTAAAAGTTTGTCTGAATGTTCTATGTTTAATAAGTAATTACTATATTTTACATTTAATGGTTGTTGCTTTAATGCTAATGAAGTTTTATAAAAATCAAAAGGAAAATTATTTTTAAGTTTCATGGCTTTGAGAATATTTTTGAAAAATATGGACTGAGTAATGTTTTTAGACTTTTTTGTTTTCCATCTTTATTTTTATTCAGTGGTAATAACATTACATATATAAAAAAATTTTATATTTTCAGATGATTTATTTTAAATATATTAATAAATGTATATTAAATAATAAAAGTTAAGTAACATTTTTAATTTAAAAAATAATCTAATTATGAAGAAAAATTTTAACATCTTTACATATTTTCAATAAAAGTTTTCATAAGCATATTTTAGGTATATAAATTTATTTTAATAAAAATTCTACTGTAAGTAAAATAAGAATAAAAAAAGTTATGTAAGTTGTTCAATAAATGCTTGGTAGAAGAATATAATTTCTTAAAATAAAGCTGTGAAAAATGCTCCCAATTACATAAAAGTACAAAATATATATATATATATATTTTTTTTTTTTTCTTTTCTTTTTTATTTTGATGTCTTGTCAATTTTTGACGTCATTTAAATGCCCTTTCACCCAGTCTTACTTTTCAGATAAAAAAAAGCATAGATAATGATGTTCAAAGGGCTGGCTGAAACTTTTGAACTTTGAATACTATAAGTTGATTAATGCAACTATTTATCATTTGTATCTCTGTTATCATGTTTTTTGTACAAAAAGAAATGTAATATTGAACTTCATATTAGGCATGAATTTTCTATTTCAGTGAATAACTTGAATAAAATTTTAACTCCCACCAACATTTCAGAATTAAATTTATGGGTTATATTATTAAACTTTATATAGTGTAGGCTATTAAAAATAATTTCTGTTAATCATTAAGAAAGAAAGAAATTAAAGAAAAAGTTTTTACAGTATTTGTGGGGTAACATTATTTTTTTTTAATGCATACTGTTTTAACTAAAACCAACTGCTTTATGTAAAATATCAAAAAATTATTTCAGCCTTTATTAAAATAAATATTAGTAAAATCATAAATTGTATTATTATTTGATACCATCCATATGCAGATTAGAATTATATTGTAAATCTTTGACATACTTACTCTTCAATCATTGCAAGACTTTCAAAACATAATAATATCTTAAAATAAGAGTTTACTCAAATTTTTCTCATAGGACATAAGTCTAGTCCTAATTATATTTAGTTTTCTCAAAAGCAATTGAAGCTTAATTTTTAAAATTTACTGCAGGTAATTTTATAATTTTCATAATTTTGTGTATAACTCAAATTATTGTAATAAATAATTTATTTAAAAAAAAAAAAATTTATATTTAGGGAAAAAAGAAGAAAAGAAAACATGATCAAATTAAAAAAAGTATTTTGATAAGATGTAATTATAATGGGCAGAATTAAGATATTTCGTATATTACTAAATTTTTGTAGCATGTGAAATGATGTAAACATTTTGTTTTTAAGGTAATTTAAATCTGGCAATAATGAAAATAATTTAGATATATATTGTACTTATTTGATAATTGAATCAAATTGATAAATTCTACTATTGATAATTCTACTAAGCAAATATAAATTAAAACATATATTTTTCAACAAAAATACCATTATGCAACCAACACGTTACATATCTATATTATCTACAGTGTAATCACAGATTAAAAATATTTTTGGTGACAACTTGGAAAACCTACATTCAAGGTTCACTGACTACATTATTTGAATTCAATTGACAAATAATTCTTATCTTGCAGGTTATTCCTATAAATTGAAGTGCATTTTTTGAAATCTAATCACAGATATACAAATAATAATAGATAGATATTGTTTTTTATTTACGCAAATATAAGTTGCTTGATATTTGTGAATAGAAGAAATATTAATTCAAAGATAAAAAAATTAATATTATCATGAATTAGCATTAATTTTTTTTTTACAATGAATATTTACTGAAATCTATTTATGGTTACATTGAATTCAAATAAGCCATGACCATGATTATTTTAAAAAGTAAATAAAAACAGAAATTAAAAGATAAATGTTCAAATAATTGTAGCCTTTTCTTTCATCTCTGTAACTAAATAGAAATAATTCCTGGGGCTAAAATTGAAATAAAATATATATGTGCTGTAAAATTTAAATCAAAATATTTGAATAATTTTTATTTAAAAATACTCAAAATAAAAAATTATCTGTACGTTTATTTAGAATTGCAAAATCAAATCTGATAATTTAAGATAAAATTGAAAAATAATGTACACCAATAGTGACTTTTTAATATTGGAACTTGCATTAATAGATGTCGATTTTAACCCAATTAATTCTTCGAAACAGATCCCAAATTTAAAACATCATTATTAATTTTTAGATCCACCTGCTAAACATCAAATTAATGTTTCATAGAGATATATTATTACATTTGTTGGAATTAAGTAGAATGCTTTTCTTATGAATAGAAATTCATTGCAACAGTAAGAATGAACATTTTCCAATTCAAGACATTTTTTTATTTAAAATTAAATAATCTTCACGTATGTTTTTTGAAATCAATCAATCGTTAACAATAGTTAAATATCATTGAAGATAGCAGACTTGAATTATGTGTTTTTTTTTTTTTAGTGTAGGTATCATTGTAGTTGATGTAGCTTTTATTTCATACATATAATGCATTTTTCAGCATTTCCTGTTCAAAATGGCAGAGGCCCACTCTGCTGTTGCATTCAGCTTCACTATATCCCATGAAGGAGTAAACATCAACTATGATCATGAGATATTTTATGCTGTATGGCAAAGTGGTTTACGGTCATGGAGGAGAAGATTGACGAAATTTTGGGTAAGTAAAATTAGAAAAGCTGCAAATTTATTATTAAAAAAAAAAAAGAAAAACAATTTTAAGCAACAGAATTTTAGATATTAAAAGTAAATTAATTTTCCATTGCTTTTTTTTTTATAACCTTCATTAAAAAAATGTTTTGATTGAACTGTTTCCTGCAATTACCAATTCAATGTCGCAAGTTATTCACTATAGCATATTACTAGTGTTAAATAATAAATATTTAATTCATTATTTTGATTTTTTTTTTTTTTTCTAATGCTCACATTGAATAAGAAAAATGTAATAATATATATAAAAACGATTACTTAAATTAATATGGAATAATTGGATTTAAAATTTTTGTGGATTATTTTCTATATAATTTTAAGCTGGATTCATGCTCAAGATATAGCTCAAACAAAGATCTCTAGCTAGATTTCATGCAATGCAAGGCTTTTATGAAACATTAAATGTAAACTCTTAAACTAATAAGAATTCTGAATGTACAGTAAATCAGTTGAAAATTTTGATGCTTAGCATGAATCTAGTTTTAAATTATCTCTACATTGTGAAGTAATATTTTTGCATAAGCAAAAATTTATATTTATATTCATTAAAAATATATATTAAAATTCTAAATAATTTTAGATATTTTTATTCTTTTTTTTTAACTATAATATTATGCTGCATTTTTAGAACAATGTTTGGACTGGTGCCTATCCAGCCTCGCCTTATAGCCTTCTTATAATTGCTACAATCATAGCTTTGCTGACCTGGAAAGAAAGGGATGTTTCGCATGGATTTGTAAGCTTCCTTGATTCACATTTTACAGAGTAAGCAACATACAAATATTTGTTTTTCTTTTGTAATGTTGGTTTATATTACAAAAAAAAAAAAAAAGTAGTTTATTGCAAACAAAATTCTATTTTCCGATACTCATTGCAATTATTACACATTGAAAATAATTTTCTTTTAGATTAATTTCCAGAAAAATATTTATTCATATTATCATACAATTTAATTTAAAAAAAAAAAAATATTAGAATTTTAAGTATAGTATCTTAATTTTTCAGTTAAAATATCACAACCTATATAACCCCTTACCTATATCACATTGAGATATTCATAAATGAATATCTCAATGTGATATAGGTGATTTTCAATCAATATTTTTCAATAATAATTTTATTAGAAGGGGTTTATAAATATATATATATATATATATTAATTTTCATCTTTTGATAATATTAACAAATGCAGAATTGAATGAATAAAAAGTATTAGACAGGCTTAAAAAATTGAAATCAAGTACAATTATTCTTAAAAAAGATACAATCGAACTCTCCGCTTTTGAACCTGAACTTTTTTTGTTTAATTAAATAATAATTATACTGATAATTTTTATTTCTATTGTGTAATCTTTTTCATAATTTTTATAAATTGTAATTTATTTGTTCCAGCAATCCTTTGGTATCAACTTTCAGTATTGCAGCTTTCTATATCTGTTATACTATTCTTTTATGGTTAATATTTGTTAATGCTGTGAGATATCTTGTGAAGTTATTATTCATGTATAAGGGATGGATGTATCAATCTCGATCTGGAAAAATGTCAATGAAAACAAAATTGTGGCTTGTAAGTATAAATTTTTGCTTTATAAATAAATTGTATATTTAAAATTGTAAAATATTTGTTTATTTCATTTTACTTAATGTAAATTATGATTCATACTTTTATATTCATTTCAAGAAATACTTTTTTTTTTTTTAAATATTTATCAGATGGTTGTGAATAACTTTTTAATGTAAAGGAAGCACCATTCTTACAGTGTTAAAAAATAACAGAAGCAGATTTTATGACAAACTTATCATTGAAATTAAAATGTTAAGAAATCTGGTCAATTTAATGCATAATGTGTAATTATTAGTTCATAATAAATGTATTATTTCATAGGTTCTGCTATTATAAAAATTTTAAAATTATACTTTTTATATAGGTGCTGTACATTTTTATTGTATTCATGTGATTCTACTATGATGAGAAATAATTGCTTCAAAATAATTATTGTGCAAATTATTTCATTTGTTAACATTTTCAGTAAATGCATTTTATGCAAGATTTTATTAATAAATGGTATCTGAGTATTCTAATAAAGAAAATGTATTTGTTCTTTGCAAAATGGATAATGGACTTAATTTTAAATCGATAACAAAAAAACTGATTATTTAAACAGTATTTGTTTTTATTTCTAGTCTATAGTCTCATTCATTGCAAAAAGAAAACCTCAACTATACAGTTTCCAAGGTTCTCTTCCAAATCTTCCTGTTCCTCCTTTAGATGACACCATGCAGCGAGTAAGAGTTCTAAAAATTTTCTTTTTTTACCAGGAATAAATTATTGCGAAAAAAATTTAAATAATTGTTGAAAATTCGCTCTACTATTGAATAAATGATTCTTTATTATTATAGATTTCTGTAATAGTTTTTATTTTTGAAGATTTTATTAATTAATAAATTTGGTCTTAAATGATTAAATTATAAATTGGAAATTTTGTTTTAAACTATCATGAAACTAATTGTAAGAATAATCTAATTGTAGAACTTAACATATGACTTTATTTTATAAAATTATTTTTAATTTATTGATGACTTCAATATCTAAATGAAAGGTAATAATGTAAGATTTTACTTGAAATTCTTAATTAGTTAATTTTTCTAGTATTTAACAACAGTGAAACCTCTTCTTGATGCTGAAAATTACAAACGAATGGAAGTATTGGCTCGTAATTTTAAGTCTGGAATTGGTAAAAAACTGCAGCGTTACTTACAGTTGAAGTCATGGTGGACAACAAATTATGTAAGAATTTTATTAATGCTTTTATTTTTATTCCTATATTTTTTATGTGAAATTTAAGGTGCATTTTTTGGACTAGATATCTAGTTAAATATTTTTATGTTTGCTAATATTTTAATTTCAAATTCAGTATTAGATTTATATCAATGCAAACAGATAAATAACGATGAATATGAAACAAGAGAAATTTAAAATTTGTTTCACAGTTTTAAAAAAGAACAGATTATTTTCTAAATTGCACTAATATTTTTTTTTTTTTTTTTTTTTTAATTATGTTATCTAACAGAAAATTTGTATTTTTATGTAACTTTTATTAAAAGTATATTTTTTAAGTATTTTTCTATGCATTTTTTTTTCAATTGTTTTTGGATTAAATGATGCTCAGATTTCATTTGAAATTAAAATAAAATTTTAAGATGTTATAATTATTTTTTATTTTAATCAGATATTTTTTAATCAAATGTTAAATATTCATACATAAAAATCATTTTCAAATTGTATAAATTATATTTGGTATTTTTAAAAATTTCTAAATTTGTTTATATTAATTATTCTAATTTAAGCAAATCTCTAAATTTATTGATCCCTGTTAATTTGAGTAGTGTAGTATTTTGTCTTAAGCAATAACCAATTTGATTGTAGTTTTCTTAGGAATAAAAATATTTTTTTTACTTTAAATAATTACCAATTGTTATTCTTTGTTTCATTAAGGTTTCTGATTGGTGGGAAGAATTTATTTACCTCCAAGGACGTGGACCATTGATGATTAACAGCAATTTTTATGGCATTGTAAGTTTACTTATTCAGTTAATTTAAATTTACTTAAACTTACTTAAGGAAAAGTAATTTATTATTTTATATTATTTTTCGAGTCTGCTTTCAGCTTAGTTTATATTGAATATAAAGCTGTATTTTTATTATAATATTTACAAATTTAACCAAGTTTTATGTTTTAACTAATCTGATGTTTGCGAATTCCAGCATTATTAACAAATAAATATAGTTTATTATGCATTAAATACTTTTATTTAGAATTAGAAACTTGTATTATATCATTTATCCAAAAAAAGTCATTTAAATTTTTTTGGAGGCTTTAATTTTTAAATATTTAAATTTAAAAAATTATTTAAAATTTTTTCACTTTATTAGTTATTGATTTTATTTAATTAAATCTTTCTTGTCTTTTCTTTTAACCCTATAAACAAGTTAAAAATTATTAAATTCCTTTTCAAGATGTGTAAATCAAACATGATAATGTTTATTATAAAATTAATAAAAAGAGCCTCCTAAATTTTATGTATGTAAGTTATTTATTTACTTACTGTATATGTTCAAAGTTTCCCATGGTATTAAAAATAATTTAGTTTTTTTTTCTTATTAAAAAAAAATTAATTCTTTTTTTGCCTTTGCCTAATTTTTTTTCTATATTTAAATTAATTTTATTTATATGATTATGTTTATATTGTTTTTATCTAATACATAATAAGTGACATATTTTTGTAAATATTTATATTTATCATTAGGATGCAATTTTGGTACATCCTTCAAAAGTTCAGGCTGCTCGAGCTGCTTGCTTTATACATTCTGCTTTCCTATTCAGGAGGTCAATTGATCGACAAACATTAAAACCAGTAAAAATATTTTATATAAGTATTCATTTTAGTTTATTAGATTGTGATTGTAGTTTTATCATTATATTTTACCACCTTTTATGTATATTTAATATGTTTATTCCTTTTAAGAAAGAGCATTTGTTTCAGTTAATAAGCTAAAAAAATTTTTAATGTATTATTTATAGTGTTTTTGCTTTATTTATTTTTCAAGAGAGTGATTAACCTAATTTATCCTTATATATGTTGCAAATTAATATTTGTAATTAATGATTCTTTTAAATTTATAGGGATTTAATCACAACTTAGAATTATAGAATAATTTAAGTCTTTTTTTTAATACTAAAATTTTTATTTATCATTATACTTTCCAGGGTTGCTGAAATATAATCTAATATTTAAAAATATATTCTTAAATGATATTTTTAATTTTATATAACTACTATCTAATAACCATAAAATCTTTTATTTTTATAGATAATGGTTCAAAATCTAGTACCATTATGCTCAGCTCAATATGAACGCATGTTTAACACTACACGTGTCCCCGGAAAAGAAACTGGTAATTATATCAAATATTTAATCTATTTATATTTTTATCCCAAATAACTATTGTATTACACATATTTATAAAAAAAATTTCAAATGTAATATATTCATAGATTTCATTTTATTATCCGAATTTTGATGTATAAAGAGTTTAAAATAAAGTGTAAAAACAAGACAATGCTTTTTTATTATTATTATTTGAATCTTTTTAGTAGTATATTAATTGTTATTGCAAAATTATTATGTTAGGTTTTCAGAAGATTGCTTTTTACCCAATTATATGTTTATTTATTAAAGCATAAAATTTTTTAATTAATATTTATTTTAAATTTATCACCGTTAGAAAAAAATAATGCATTGTTACTTTATTTTTCAGAATCTTTGTTAAATAATTTTCTGTCTTTTGATATTCTGCTACTCTAGTGTTATGAGGTTTTATATTTTTCTCACTTTCAAATTTTTTTTTTTCTCCTGGGTAGAACTTCATATATATTTTAATGTACTTCTATTCTTTAAATAAAATTTTGCAATTGAATTTCACCAGATACCGGAACTTTCAAATTTAAATTATTAAAAACAATTTTATTTTTTTTTGTAGACAAAATTGTACATTTAGATGACAGCCAACATATAGCTGTTTATCATGCAGGACGTTTTTTTAAAGTTCCAGTTTATTATATGGGTCGTCTTCTTACACCAGCTGAAATTCAAAAGTATGGGAAAAAAAAATTTTACTTTGATTTTATAAGTTGCCCTAAAATTCTTTTTATAATCTTCATAAAATGTTTAATCTCTGCTTTATATTATTTTATGGTGCTACAACTGTATTTAAGGATTAATTATCAGTGAAAATTAATTTTGATGAACAACTTTTTTAAATTTCTAAAAATGATGAAAAAAATTCATGTTGAAAATGAAATGAAATTAATTTCTTGAAAAAAAAATATATACTTAATGTATTAATAATTTATTGCTTTGGAAAAGTCGCTTGTGCATTTTGTTCTTGATTTGGATGGTACTAATTAGGAATATATGATAATTTATTCATAGCAAATATTATTTTCATGTATATATGCAGAAGTAAATAATTTCCATAAACACATATTATATATTTACACAGGTATGATTTTATATGGATTACAAAAGTCTTATTTATAAATAACAAAAAAAAATTGTTTATATATCAATACATATATTCTAGTTAATTTTAATAATTAAATTAATGTTGAATTTTGATTAGTCCTTTTTGTGTGCATTTCTTAATAATTTAGGAGGCATATATCAGTAGGAACTAACTTTATGTGGTAAAGCCTTACACATTTTAAAGGGAATCAATATATATATATACTGTCAGCAAAATAATAAGCAATAAATTGTTTGCTGAACATTTTTAATTTTTAACTGATTAAAAATACATAAGTATTATATAAATTTTAATAATTATTTCTTATTTCTAATTACTGTTTGAAATTTCTTTTGAAAACAGAAATATATTGAATTTTATTGAATAATAACTTGAAGAGAAACATGATAACTTCAGAATTAAAAAGAATCACCTAAATACTTGTTTTAAAATTTTTAAGTAAATTTTTATTCTCTTTCATTATCTTTATACATTATTAAAAATACTCCTTTTTTTATGCTTGATTTGATTAGGCAGATAGAAAAGATTTTAAATGATAAATCAGCACCCCATCCAGGAGAACAACATCTGGGTGCTTTAACAGCAATAGAAAGGTGAGATATTTACTTTATGATGTACATTTATCAACAGAATTTTATATTATGTATTCAAAAGTCTAAAACAAATGCATTAATAGTATAATTTTTGAAGAATTTTTTTATAAGTAAATTTTCCACAATTTTTCTCTCTCTCTGTATATAATCGTTTTTTCATAAAAATTGCCATGTTATAAATCTTATGTACAGCTGTCATTTCTGTAGGATAAAAACTAATAAATATTTTGAATCACAGCCTAGTGTGAACTATTTGTGTACAATATATATTAATAAACTTTCTTCAAGTGCATATTAAATATGTAAGATAAGGCAGAATGCATTAATTATTTAACACTACATTTATGTATTTTACTATTTACTTTTACAACATTTTAATTCTCAAGTTGTCAAGAGAAAAAAATTGTTATAAAAATATTATTTCTCTTTTTCAGGAAGTTGTGGGCTGAAGCAAGAGAGAAGTATTTTGCCAAAGGTTTAAACAAAGCTTCTTTGAGCACTATTGAAAAGGTATTTAATTGTTCAAATAGTTATTTTTATATTTATTTGTATCGTCTGTATTAGAAATGTAAACAATTAAAGATTTTATTAAGACATACATTTAAAGTCATTCATTTTATCATTAAAAAAAAACTTGTTTATTCAAATTTTTTAATTCATGTTAGTGAATCATATTAATTTTAATCAAAATTTTGAATTTCCACTTTATATCATTGGTTTCTCTCAATTATCAATTTAAATGAAAGCTACTTCCAGAATGTAGAAGAATATAATACTTATATTTCTCTGATATATTCCATAACAGATATAATAGGCAGTGGCATATTATTTATAGACAATGAATGCCAATTAACTTTTTCTTTACTACATTAAAAATTATGTAATTGTCTAATTAGGATTGCCATCTTAAAATATATTTTACAATTTTTTAAAAATAAAAATTGAATATATTCACAACTTTTTAATTCTGATGTTATCAAATATCTCCTCAAGTTATTCTTCTATAACACTCTGTTATACACTCACACATTTTATTTGCAAATAAATCAAAATCAAAAGAAGTATTAATGAAAAAGAAGAAAAATATATATAAGAACCATTATAAAAATGAATGAAAAGTATTTATTTACTTTTTTCCTTAAAAGTAAAACAATTAAAGATAAAATTCAAATTCTCATCCAATAATAAAAAAAAAAGATGAAAATAAATTTTAATTGCATAAAAATTTTGGAAACCTTTTTAAACATTTTTTAAAAACATTACGATAATAGTAATTAAAGTTTTTATGTGTTAAATTATTAATTGAGCCTTCTTGTGAAAGCATTTTTAAATATTTTTGCTTTTTTTCATCCACTCTTATTGTCTGTAAATAATATATGCAGTATGATGCTCTTGCATCTTTCTGTTATACAAAGCATGGTTGTGCTACTTCTGTTTCTCTTTTTATTTTTGAGTTAGGTTATTTATTACATTATCAACAAAATGCAGCAATTTTTTAGAATTTTTAATGAAACTTCCAAAAAAAGTCCTAAACAATGCACAGTTATTCCAAAAAAGGTGAAAATAAATTATATAATGTTTTTCACTTTGTTATTTCAGGCCGCATTTTTTGTATCCCTTGATGAAGATTCTTATGATTTTGATTTAGTAAGTATTTTTTATTTGCAACTTGGTTTCAAATTAATTATTTATTTTTAAATTAAGCTTATTTTAAATTTTATTTAATTAAAATTTTCATTTGAAACTGTAAGCAAGGTTTTTTTTTTTTTAAATATTTTTTTGTACATTTTAGAATGATCGCAGTAAACTTGATGAATTTGGCCGTGCTATGCTTCATGGTAAAGGTTATGACCGATGGTTTGATAAATCTTTCAACTTCATCGTAGCTAAAAATGGAAGGGTTAGTATTACAGCATTATATTAATTTAAAAGTAATTTATATTCTAAAGAATCTATACTAAGCTATTATAAGTTAATGAATGCTAGAAAATACATTTAATTATATACAGTAAATAAAAATGCTTTGTTTTATATAAGATAAATAATAAATTTCTTTTTCTTTTTCTTCTTCATATATATTTTATTTAATTTACGAAGTTTTTGCAAGAATTGTTTTAAATTAAAATTTTGTTTGATTAAATTAAATAAATTTATTTAGTTTTTAGTATAATTAATTAATAATTAGTTTTTAATTTTGTTAAATACAAATCATGTTTAAATATTTACACACTTTTGTCTTTTTAGGTTGGTTTGAATGCTGAGCACTCATGGTATGTAACTAAATACTAAATAGTTTTATTTATAAAATATTGAAATTATTTTGTTTATAAAAACAAGGCCTCTTTTTTGTATCTAGAATGAATAACTCTTAACATTTCATTTTTATAAATGGTTTAATTCTGCTCTAATTAGATATCTAAATGTATTTTTAATGATCATCTTTTTAAAATACAAAAGGCAAGTTTTTATAACATTATGTATGAACATTGCATGTATGAATTGTTCTCTCGATATGGAATAAGTAAAACAAATTATTTTTCAAAAAGTATTAAATAAAAATGTGTGTGTTACCATTTTGCCTATTTTTGATATTAAGCATAAAATTGTAAAAAAATTATTTCTGGATTTTCTATTTAAGTATTAAAATTTAAATTCATCGTATTTTTTTTATATGCTTTTTTTTTTTTGCTCTTAAAAAATTGTCAAAAACATTTTTTTAAAAATTTATTGATTGTGAAAATTTCTTTTATTTTAGGGCAGATGCACCAATTATGGGTCATTTATGGGAATTTTGTTTGTGTCAGGAATTTAATTCTAATATGTAAGTTTCTTGTTTGTTTTTATTTTTTAACTTAATAATATACTAATAATTATCTTTTATCTTATTATTAATTATGGTTTTTTTTACTTTGTTTTTCAACAGATATACTGAAGATGGTAATTGCATGGGTGATGTTAAAAATAGCTTATTTCCTCCGAGTCGACTAAAATGGGATTTTTCTCCTGATGTTAGTTTGTTGAACATTATTAATTTATTTCAATAGCATATATATTTATTTTTTCTATTACATTTCCAATTACAATTGTTTTTAATCTATATATTTTGTCAACAATTTTACTTATAAAACACTGTCAATGTTTAGTTATTACAGTATTCATAATGATTTAGTTTCAAAAAGACATATGCAAAGATGGCAATTACTACAGATTCTTCACAGTAACTATGGATAATAATAAAAAAACATTTTGTCAATTACAAAAAAATTATAAAATAAGCCATTTTTAATTAAAAAAAATTTTTTTATTAATTCCCTTCCATAATTTCTTCATAAAGAATAGCAGTGGCTTTGCAAAAAAAAAAAAAGAAATATATTCATTTTTTTAAATAATTAAGTAACTTAAGTTTTCACTAAAGATGAATTCAACTTGATTATAAGTTTAGTATTAATATGTATGAATTGTGATTACAAATTTTTGTGAATTTATTTGCTCTATTCTTTTCAAAATGATATACAGATTATTATTATTATTTTTTTTTTTTTTTTCAAAATTTTCCCCATATTAAAGTTTATCTGTAACTAATAACTTTGACTCATATATTTGTAGCATTAAATTTTGAATTAAAAAATTGAAAAGTACAGTTGAGATTGATATCCCTGCATATGAAGTATTTATAATTTAATTATTAAAACATTGTAATTTTATATATGTTTCAAATATTTTTTATTTAGAAAAAACATTAATGAATTCATTAATGTTTAGCTTAAGTACTTGTTAAGCTTTTTATAAATCTAGCAACAAAATAATATAAGTAATCATTTGTAAATTGTATATCATAAATGCATATTTATAAAATTAATGTTTCTTGTATTTTAGATTATTGAGTTAATTGAGAACTGCAAAGAGTCAGCACAGAGATCTATTAGCGATGTTGATTTAAGACTCTTAATGTATGATGCATATGGTAAAGGATTCATGAAGCAATGCAAGGTCAGCCCGGATGCCTACATCCAAATGGCACTTCAACTTGCTTATTATAAAGTAAGTTTCAAATCTTGCATACAGTTGTTGTATAGATAAATGAGCAAAATATGAAGGACATAATTTTTATTTAAAATATATAAATTAATTTATTCTTAAATTTAATATTTTAAATTATTAATAACATTTAAAATTAATTATAGATTTTATGCTCATAAACCATTAGATATTTGATATTTATAATGACGTCATTTTTTGACTATCATTGTACAGTCAATGTCATTTTAATATGTTGAGGCATAATTAATTTTTTTTTAATATCAAATTTGCTAATTAGATTTTCTATGATTTTAGTAATATAATTTTTAAGCTTTTAATATTAATATTTTTTGTTACAAGTAAATGTGTAGCTATTGTTTAGATCTTAATTTTGTAGATTTTTTTATAATAATTTATCAATATATTTAAAAAAAAAAATTTATTGCTCAATATAAAATTTTTCTGTAGGGATTAAGCATGAAATAATCTAACTTGCAATTTTTTTCTACTTAAACATATAATTTAATTTATTTTATAATATGTTCAAATGTGGTTTATTATGCATCCAATAAAAAAATTGTAATATTTTTTTTTTTTTATTTTTAGGATTGCTGTAAATTTAGCTTAACCTATGAGGCTTCTATGACTCGTCTGTACCGAGAGGGTCGGACAGAAACAGTTCGTCCTGTTACTATGGAATCTTGCGATTTTGTCAAGTCTATGCTTGATCCTAAAGAAACTGTAAGTATTTTTGTTAGACTTCATTTGTTCCATTTCCTTCTCTCAATTTTGATGCATATTAAAAATGTGAAGGAAAAACTATTTAAAATATTGCAAGCATATGCTAAGTAAAATATAATTACAAAAATTAACATTAATAAAATAAATTGTACATGAAAATAGTTTATTATTATCAATCTTTACCAGAAGTACAATGTGGTCACTTCAGAGTTTTTGAAAAATAAACCTATAAGAAAACATGTCTAAGAATATTTGTGTATTTTTTAAATTGTGTTTGAAATATTTCTTAGACTTTTCATTAAATATGTCTACAGTTCTGATAGCATCAGATTTGTTTGGATTTCATTTCATAATATTTTAAACTTTCTTCCATTCGCCAAAACATATTTGATTTCAAAACCATAATTTGTACTTTCTGGCCTCATTTCCAAATGAAATTAGCTTATCAATAGTTAGTTCAAAATCACACATCTCCAGTTCTGCATTGTCTTTTTTTATGAAGATCATGGGCAATTGTCACAAAATTCTTTACCAATTTATGTTCTACATTTGAAGTTTTTAAGAAAAGAAGTACATAGTTTCCTCATTGCTTGACATTTCACTGTTACTTCTTGCCAGTCTTTATCTAATTGCTATGGTAATGTTGGAATTCTTCATCTAAAATATTTGTAGAGTTGTGTTAGTGGTTTCTTACATTTCAGTGTATTTGGTAAAAAAGTATAAAGGTAATTTTTTTTTAATTTACAGTTATCAGTTGAACCATCTGGTATTTTAGGTTAAATACCGGTTCACATAATTTAAGAGTACAATGGACTCTAATAGGACTTTGATGGGAACCTGTTGGGAATTGACACCTGTTGGATTGTGGAGTTTTGAGGATCAATAGAAAAATAAACACTGCATTTACATCTTAAATTTAATGCAAAAAAGCAAAAATAATGTTGTTGTTGTTGCTTATCCCCTTGATTTAGAATCCTAAATCAAGTCCAATAGATCATACTGCATTAATAGATCGTAAACGGTCCTCCCCTCATTCAACAGTTGCCTCACAGAGGCACCAATACAATCAATGGGATGAGAGGAAGACGCGATGTCCGACAAATGACAAAGGGTATATGTCTTCTCGTCTCCATTGAAGGACACTGGGCTCGACTTCAATATCTGCCAATCCCTGCTTCCATATTAAACCCAAAGGGCTGTCCTTTTTAATCTTTGGTTATTTGTCCAGTTCAATAAAAGGTTAGATGATCTGTTATAAGGCTTAAAACTCTTTAGCTTTGCAATGTACTCCACCATATTTATTTCTCTTCTCAAGGAGAGGGGCTGAAGGTTAGCCTCATAACAAGCAATATCATTGGGACAACTGTGCCTGAGACAAGTGATAAGCAAAAATAATGTACATATCATATCATAACATAACAAAAGTGTTAAATAGTAGCAAGTTAAAGAGACAATTTACTGTAGGTCAAAATAATAGCTGAGACAGGCTACAAAGGGAAAGAAAGGCTTCAAGTTTTAACAGGAAAGAATGATTTAGTTTTCTTGCAACCAGCCACTCATTATTAACTAAGTATGATTTTATCTGAGGCTGTTGTTAACCAAGATACAAGATGCATTAGAAAATTTGTAAAATACAATTATAATTTTCTTATTTGTTTTAAGTGTCTTTTATAAAAATTTTGTAAAATTGTTTATTTTAGAATGAAAAACGAATTGAGTTGCTTCGTAGAGCTTGCGGCAGGCATCAGAGAGGTTACCAAGATGCCATGTGTGGCAAAGGTATCGATCGACATTTATTCTGTTTGTATGTAGTGGCTAAATATCTGAATATTGATTCTCCTTTCTTAAAAGAAGTCTTGAGTGAACCTTGGAGACTTTCTACAAGTCAAGTAAGTTAGAATTTTAAAATTCTTTGCATTCATAATAAAGGCCACAAAAACTTTCAGAACTACTATTAAATCATATAAAAAATGTTAATTATTAGGTTATTCTGAGGTTATGCTTTTACAAATTTGTAATTTATACCTATTTTTACTTTGTAGACTCCACATGGGCAGACAGACATGATGAATCTGAAGAAAAATCCTAATCATATATCTGCTGGTGGAGGATTTGGACCTGTAAGTGTTAAAATTTTTGTATCCAAAATAAAATGGAAAATTACTGTTAAATGTTTATTTTGTTAATTTAAATATTGAAAAAGTTTTGTTTCATAACTTTCTGACTACTTGCTAGGTTGCTGATGATGGTTATGGAGTTTCATACATAATTGCTGGAGAAGATATTGTGTTTTTTCACATTTCTAGCAAAGTTTCGTCCCCTGAAACAGTAAGTTTCTGAAAATAAATTCTTAATTATTTTTATATTATAATTTATTATTATTTAAATTAGGCTGTCTAACACATATGTGGATTACTGCTCTTGCAAATATAGCTTAAATTATTAGTTTGTATGTATTTGTTTTTCTTATTCTCATTTACATAAAAAAAAATTTATGAAGAGTAGTTATTTATGGTAATTTTTAAAAATATTTTGTATTTTAGTGATTATAAAATTGCCAAATATATTTTAAAAAAATCAACCTTGGCAGAAATAATAGTTTTGTTATTTACAATTTTTGTAATTTCTACATTAATTACTAAAATTTTTTTAATAATTATAATTAAAATAATTTATATACAATCTGCATAAACATTTTTCTTTATATGTATATAGTATTGTCTTGAAAAGCTTAAAATATTAATTCACCCCAATTTAAATCATCTATAAAATACTACATCAATCTTGTTTACAGAATAATTAAACGATGTTAATTATGCTATGGTGTATATAATTGTCTGGTGGATTAATAGTGCTTTTTTAACCATAATCATTCAAATACCTTGAATTTTTCAAAAATAGAAAATTTAAAATTCAGTGAAATATAATTCAGCTTTAACTTCAAATGTGTAATTTTAAACTCAACCAATTTTCAGTATTTTTATATCCTTTTAAAATTTTTAGTAGATATTGATTCCAATGATATTAAAAATAATTAAAGTAATTTATGCCCCCTCTTCAGGATGGGGGCACCAGCATGATAGTGTGAGCTAGGCTTTTCCATGAAAAATTTCAAAAATGCCTCACCCATACTATCGTACATTCTCAAGTTTAAAGAGTTAAAAGCATTAAAAAATTGATCATATTTATTTCTTATTTTGCTGAAAGGAATTTTGTTTTTGTAATATTTCAATTTTTTTTTAACAATTTTATGCATTGTATCTATTATTTTAACAGGATTCTGAGCGCTTCCGTAGACACATTGTAGAAGCTTTAACTGACATGAGAAAGATATTCGAAGGAAAGACCAATTGAAGGCCGAATGTTAGTTGACTTAAATGTGCCTATGAACAGGCATTTCCGTTATGTTTTTTTTTACCATCATGTGCCTCAATGAATTAGTAGGAAGATTGATAGCACATTGAGTATCTTTTGATAAAAATTTTAATGTATAAGTTCTGAAGTGTGACACTTTATACTATATCAAGAGATATTCTGTGCTTTTATGTCCTTCTAGGCTAAGTAAAAATATTTTGAAAAGTTTAATTTTAAAATTTAAAAATTAAGTTGACTGTGATTTTTGTTGAAATTTTTAAACTGTGATTATTATTTTACTAGTCACAGTAAGATTGTCATGGAACAAAATTAGATCTTAAATCTAAAAATTAATTATGCAATGTAAAATCATTTAAAAAAAAAACTCTTCAAAAGAAAGTTCTTAATTCGTTGCTTAAATTAAATATTTAACTTATTTGTTAAGAATAAAAAGAAATTTAAAATTAAAGTAACTTTTGTTCTAATGAAGTTTTATGCAGTTCTTATTATGAATATTTTTATATTAAATTTATTGCTGGTGTATTTTACTAATTTACGTATTGTGATTATTATTTAATGTTTTAGTAAAAAATATACTATCAAGTGACTTTCAAATTCTGGCCTTAATTTTAAGATACTATTGTTTTAACTAATGTCTAATTGACCTTGACCAAGAAGAAAAATATATTAGTATCTGCTACATTAGTTTTCTGATTTTTTTTTTATTATTATTTCATAAGAACTAAATAGCTTCATAATGTGTTTATTTGATGTTGCATTTTGTAAATATATTCTTCATCTATGAAATCAATAAGTTTTGTTTTGTCTATTTTCATTTCTCAATTGAACTTTTTTAATTTCCCAAAAAATCAAAATTGATCAAAGTACTTATTCTTTTAAGACCAAATTTTGATCAGGGGCCATTTAAATATTATGTCATAATACTTTTTTTAATTATGAATATTTCAATACTGACTTTTATGTAAAAATAATATTTCCAAATCTTAACTTCAAAACCTACTAGTGGTCCAAATTATACATTTTACATATGGCTATACCACTTAAGTATCATCTAAAAGATGGAAATTCATAAGTTCTATATTATTCCATTAATTTAGACTAATAATAACTGATCTGTAGCCAAATTATAGGAAGATTTTTACTTAATATATTATCGTGAATAAGACTACTTCCTTTTAAATATATGAATTAATTTCTTAATGCTAAATTCACCAAGAAAATCAAATTATCCAAATTACCTGTTTTTAAGCTATAAATATATTGTTCAAACTTGAAATTTTCTTTATGAATTAAGCAGTACTATTCGTTTGAAAATTTTTTATAAGAATATTTTACATATTTTTGCTCATAAAACATTTTAATTTGTGGTATAGTCATTTTTATATTAAGTATGACAATCATTTCCAATTTTTTCTTTTTGTAAGATTTTATATTATATCCTCTACCTCACCTTTTACGGCTCTAAGGTTTTTATTGAGTGTAGGCTTATTTTTATGCAGTAAAGTAATGTGTTTGCTATTAGCTGCCTCAATCATTGTTTTTATACTCATATTAAAGTAGTATCGATCTATTTGGAATAAAAAAAATTTTTTAAATGAACAGATAATTAATTAGGGGCTAAATAATTATAGGGAATATAATAGGACATGTTAGTGATCTATGGTTATGATTATGTACTGGCCCCTTTTATTTTGAATTATAAGCAACAAAATAATATATATTGCTCATGCAATTTGCAAAAAAAAAGAAAAATTTGTGATTGTTTTTTTTTTTTTTTTTAATGTATTTAATTTAATTTTTGATAGAAAATATTGTTTTGAAGACCTGTATCAACGTAATGAAATGTAGAGCTTATTAATTGTTACCAATAACAGTTATGAAAGACTAACATTGTGAAATAATTGTTATAAACTTGGATTGTTTGCTCACTTGTCTTCAAAATAATTTTTCAATTGATTTTTTATTGTCCCTCCATTGTGAGAATTTCTTATTTGTGTTATTTGATTTTTTTTTTACTCTATGAGAATAACTCAATATGTGTACACTATGAGAATACTCAATATGTGTACAATTTTTTTTATTTATTAAAAAAATGATTGCCTTTTATTCTATGAGTACAACAGTTACTATATGCAATTATCAATGCAAATGTTTTGTGTATAGATTGTGTGTTGTGTTGTATTTAAATTATGTACATTCTTAAGTAGCAATTTATTCATGTTAACTCACTGACAGTGTTTTATCTTGTTATTAGTGTTTTGTTATGCAGCTATGTAGAAAGTTCAAGCTTCAAATTTTGATAATGTTTTTATTTATTCTTCGAAAATGAAGCATGAATTTTACACAAGGATCTTATAATGAATTATTCTTGAATGATGGATTTATTGCCAACACTTGTTATTCTACTCTGCAATTCAATATAATAAAAAGAAACAAAACAAGAATAATGATATGGACACTCTTTCTATATAAACACTCATCAGCAATAATTGTACAAATAACAGTAGTGGATTTTATAGTACAGTTATGTTTTTGAACAATGCAAGTTGAGGTGAGAAGGTTGTCTTAATATTTGTAATTGAATTTATGTTAAATAAAATTCATGTAACACATAGTTTGGCTTATTTTATTTATACTGAAACTCGTCAGAAATAAAATAATAAAAAAGATCTTCTGTATTTATACATAGACAAGAAATTGTAATTTAATTTGCTCCATCTTAAAGTAAAAAGGGTACTTGCGTATTAACGGTACCTTGGCGGTTTTTAAGTGTCGCCAATCTTTATTATTTGGAATAAATATATTTTAAAAGCGTTTTGATTTTAAATGAAGTTTATTATTTGGAACAAAAATTTTAAGTGTAGATTGGCGCCAAATCTCTAGCTGCGGTTGGCGCGTGTGCTCTTTATTGCCGCAACTGTCGCCAAGGTACCGTTAATACGTAAGTACCGTAAAAGTTTCTTTATTTGGAAGCTGGCAGAATATTTAAATTCAAATCAAAAGAATTCATTTTTTTTTATTACATTAAGCAATTTTCCCATGCCAAAATTTTCTATTAGAATTTTCAACTTGTAAAATATTCTGCATAATGCAGTAGTAATACATTGAATTCCATTACTACTTTACAAATACTATGCACCGTCGGAGAGGGGGAAAAATGGGACATTCTTAATAATTTGTAATTATTATTAGATATTAGTAGTAACGTTGGCTCAAAGGTAATTAACTTATGGTGCAATGCAATTGATTAACAAAATTAACCGAAGATTATTAATGCAATAAGTTCAGCGTGATAAAATTGGTATATGATCATTTTTAGTAGTGACCTGATTAAAAGTTATAGAGATAATAGAGGCTTCGAAATCTAGAATCCTGTACCCCTGAAGAAGTCGCCAATTTCTTTAGGTTATTACAGTTTAATTAGAGGAATTCGTTATTTCTTTTTTTTAAACAATATTTTTATTTCCAATGGCAGATTATGAACAGTTACTTTTTAAACACTATAATGACTGCTTTAATGTTGATTTCATTGTTAATTGCAAAAAAAAAAAATTTTTAGCAAATAGGAACAGCAATATATGCTTTTAAATGATGCAGATTAATCTGAGATTACAGATGAATGGTTTTTTGAATTGGTTGAAAATAAAATGGAATTAATCAAATTGAGTTTGCTGGAATTAATCAAAACAAGAGTACTTCCGGTCACTACGATAATGCTAGATTGTTGGTGATATTGATACTGATGATCAACCATAGTATGTCATTTAAAGACCTGAATCCTGTCCGTGAACTAAAGTTCTAAAAAATAAAACGTAACATTTTTCCGCTCGAATTCTCAAAACCTTAACTCTGTCAACAACAATATAAAACCACAGAAAAATTTAACATGTTTTCGTCCGTGAACTAACGTTCTATACTTAAAAGATGACATTTTTTCCTCGCAAATTCAAATAACGGTTACAACAAAACCTTAACTTAACAGTATTAAAAGAAATTAATTATTTGATAATCAAATATAACTTATTAATAAAATAAAAATCGTTTTTGTTGTTTGTTTCATATTTTCATGAGTGGCAACATCATAATTGTTTATATTCTGTATCAGTGGGTGATATACCGTTATAAGAATATTCTCAGAATAATTATTCAGAAAAGTATAAACTTCTGTTTATATTTATTTTAAATAAAAATTCTGCAAATAACAGATCAAAGTAACTTTAAAATAGTCATATTGGTCGGAAAAAGAAGAAATAACGAATTTCTCTAATTAAAGTATTATAACCCTAAAGAAATTGGTGAAATATTTCGGGTTGCAAGATTGGTGACTATCTCAGAGGTAAAGTATTCTAGATTTCAAAAGAAAATATATGTTTGGGATCTGTTTTCAAATTAAAATCTTATATAAAAAAAAAAAATCTTTTCATTTTTATTTATTAGCATTAAATAGCCAGTGAAAAAAAGAAAACTTTTATTTTTAAACACATTCCTACATATATTTAAAAAAAAACCGATACTTAATAGAGCAGTATAAATTGAAGCTCATTAATTAATTTGTGCTCTTACTTAAAAATAAATAATGATCTTCATTATTAATTGTTTGAGGCCATTGGGTTAAAAAATTTAAGAGGCAAAAAAATTCTAATTTTATTGGGCGAATGTATGAAACATTTTAAGCATTCATTTCAATCGTAGAAGGAGAATAATATAATTTTATTGATTCTAAATGGTATAATTGAGGTAAAATAATAAAGTGCAATTATTATTATTTAAATAAATAAATTTAATTATCTATAAATGTTTTTCAATAAAACCATGCAAATTTTTTGGTTTTTTTTTTTTTTTTCTTCTTAGTAATCATAACAAAGTGGTAACATATTATTAAAGTAATTAATAAAACAAATGTACTTTTGGATACGAGCAACTTTACTGGAGTTTTTAAAATTATAGGAATTTCGTCACAAAAAATTTGTGGCTGTACTGTTTATGACGAGCTTGAAAGATTGCGCTGAAAAATCTCGGGTTTTATAATGGACAAATTCCGAATTAGTGGTTAATTAACTATGTTAATTGCGTTGCACCATAAACTAATTTCCTTCGAGTTATTTCCAACAATATCGCATGTAATAATCTAACGTTAATTTTAAAAAATTATGTATTTATTTATTTATTTTTGGCCGTCTGTACCTAACTTTTTTTTTTCTTTCTAATGCAGCTGGCAAAACACTTAGACAGCTTGATCTTAGATGCCTTAAGGCAAGCGCTGCACAGACGTTACTCACTTTGCATTACCCAGGGGGCGCTTGTAACTTGAAGATAAGCCACGGACGCGGGGTAACAATGCCCCCACAACGCTCTACGATCCTATTAGGACCCGGACCTACGGATTAAAGTGGATTCCGTACCACTACAAACACCCATGGCACCGCCGGGATTCGAATCCGATACCTGTGGCACCTAGCGCTAGCCATTCAGGCCCCATGGCTGTACCTAACTTGTAACAAATATTTTTGCATAATAATCCATAAATTTTATTTATAGTTTTAAATAGTAAAATTCTTAAATTCAAAATCAATATATTTGCTTTACTGAACAATTAATTCCAAATATTTTTTACAGTTAAATTAATCGAAACATTTTGGTTCAAGCTAGTATATAGCCTTTTAGAACAAAATCAGAAAAGCGAGTTAGATAATGAAAATGATTAATCGTTGCATAAGTTTAGTGGATAAATTAATCAGCATATTTCGGAAATTTCAAAACATTTGGTTGTTACTAGATTAAATATTAAAAGAATTATTTAATTT